>JAAALK010000029.1:0-80385 GCA_019279435.1 Zizania palustris | reverse complement strand
GCAAGCTCGGGTTTTTGGTATGTCGCACCCGAGGCACTATAAGGACCGGTCTGCGGGATCTGTTGCAAAGCACTTCCGTACCAACCACAAGTCTAATGGTAAGTCCTAACTGGAAGTGTGGAACACTCCGTCTCACGGCACCATAGTGGAGGGGGCAAGGGGCTAGCCCTCAGGGCGCCTTGTACCGACGATGGCTCAAGGGGGGGTATTGTGGAAACTCGACATGGTGAGACACGGTACGAAACCTATAAGAGGGTGCTATGAGTCGGGGGAGACCATATGGAAGGTTTTGGCACGAGTTCCCGTGAAATGGGTCATCTCGTTACACTTTGGTGTAAGTGATGAGTGTGTGCCTTGTGGGTACAGTGGTACATCTCTGATCAGAGTAATTTAAATCTTTTCGAAAAGCCGAGCCCACGGTCAAGGGCGGGTTGTGTGACTACTCGCAGTTAGTTTACCATTGGTTGAAAGATTGAGTTATTCATGGCATGTAAGGACTGTTGTGCGAGGAGGTAAAACGTACTCCTCGAGTTAGAAGATGATGATGCATTCACATGTTTACTTTTCCGTACTAATAAATTTCTCACATATAATGCTTTACAAATATGCTGCTTCCGCAAACTAGCCACTATCTCCCTTGTTATTATCTTGCATTATATTTGCATTCGGTGGCTTGCTGAGTACATCTGTACTCACCCCGTTGACTTACACCATCAGAGCCCGTCTACTACGAGGAGGATGAAGGTCTGGAGTAGCGACCCAATCAAGGCGAGACTGGAAGAAGGCGTTCATCTAGGACCCTTGATTTTATTAGTTTCTCTTCACTTTCATTCACTTTTGTATTAATGCGGTCTACGAACCGTGAATGATTGCTCGTCTTGTACGTGGTCGTGTGATGAACGTCTTGTTTTATTGATTTTCCATGGAATTTCAATAAAGTCCTGATTTATTAAATCGAGGCGCGACACGCGGGCATGCTTTATTTAACGAAGTGAAGTCGATACACATGCGCCACTTGCTCGAGTCCTTTTTTCTTACAAAAACAGGGTTAGCCAACCACTCAGTATGGGCTACCTCCCTGATAATGCCAGCTTTTAACAATTTTTCTACTTCGGCCTTGGCTAAGCTTGCTCTTTCTGCTGATAGCTTTCGGAGCCCCTGGTGCACCGGCTTGGCCTTCGGATTGACGAGCAGACTATGCTCGATGATGCTTCGGTCGACCCCAGTGATGTCTTCGTCGGCCCAAGCAAATATGTCTAGATTTTTCTTGACGACTTCTTCTAACGAGGCGGTTATTTCTGGAGACAGCCCCTTGCCGAATTTCACTGGGTACTCTTTGCCGTCTTCTGAGATTATTCTTGTCTCGACATCACCCTCCGGGCTTGGCTTAAGCGTGGATCCCTTCGGAGGGTTTAAGGCGTCCGGTACTCCCTCGGCGCTTTCCGCCACATTATGCACTTGTCGGGGGTCCAATGGCTGCCCATGGCCATACTCTGTCCTTCTGGCTACAGCTTGGTCTCCTGAAATAGTAAGCACCCCACCTTGCGTGGGCATTTTGAGACAAATGTAGTTGTGATGTGCTATAGCCCCGAATTGGTTCAACATCCCTCGACCGAAGATGGCATTGTAAACGTAAGGGGCATCCACCACATCGAAGATCACCTCTTCCACTCGGGCCAGAGGCCCCTCTCCGAAGGCTACCTCGAGGCCTATTTGGCCGAGGGCATCGAGAGGCGGTCCTGAGAACCCTTGAAGCGGTCGGGCTGCTGGAAGTAGATGCTTCCGAGGTATGCACATCTGGTCGAAGGCCTGGACGAAGAGTATGTCTGCGGAGCTTCCGCCGTCTACCAGGATCCTTCGAACATCTGCTCCTGCTATATCGGCAGAGATGACTAATGGGTTAGCATGGGGAAACTTCACCCCTACCGCGTCGCTGGCTGTGAACGAGATGGGCACACGGGACCACTCTGGCATCCCTTCGGCGGAACTTGAGGTCCCAATGTGCCCGACCTCGCGGACGTACTCGCGGCGCTGTCTCTTGGACATACTTCCGAGGGTCCCCCCTCCGGAGATGGGCAGGACCACTCTCTTGCCGCGGTCTTGCGGGTCTTCTTGCTTTGGTGGCGGCATAATACTGGCCACTGGTAGCCGTATGGGGGCTTCGAGGGCACCAGCTCGGGCCACAGTTTGAACAGGCTCCGAGCGTGCCGTCGGTGGAGCTCGATTTGAAGTACCCCGCCCGGTATTTCGCTCAAGGTATTCACCCCAAAGGGTTAACACCGACTTGCAATCCTTCGTGTCATGGCTTCTATTGTCGCCATGCACGCAATAGAAATAACTCTGGCGCCTACCAGGCATCCTTTCTTGAGGCCTTGGTGGCCCAGCCTTGAAACTTTTTACCTGCTGGAAATTGGCAGGTGCCTTCGAGGCTGAAGGTGCAATGTTTAGCACCTCCGAGCGGAAATGCTTCTTCCCTCGCTTGTACTCGTTGGAGCGGTTGTCCTGTGGAGGTTTCAGTGTAACGGCGGCTTCAAGGCTCCCTTTTGACTTCCCGGAGGGTGGGCAATGTTGCTTCAACTCGCCGAAGACATCCTTCCTCTGCCTTGGCATATTGTTCGAAGTATGCCATGAGCTGTGCCACAGACGTTACCGGCTTCCGATGGAGTTTGCTGAGGAGATCGGGGTTCAGCACCCCTTCGCGGGCAGCATCAACTACAGAGGAGGTAGAGAGGCCCTTGATCTGTGACTTGGTGTGGGCGAAGCGTGTGAAGTACTCCCGGAGGGTTTCTCCCACCCGCTGCTTCACATGAAAGAAACTTCCTGTGGACATTGGGGCCACGAAGGTACCTTGGAAGTTGCTCACGAATTTCTTTTTGAGCTGCTCCCATGAACTGATCGATCCTGGCTTTAGGGACCAGAACCAGCAGGAGCGCCACACCTTCGAGAGCGAGGGGGAAGCATTTTGCCATGGTGCTTCGCACCCCTCCGCTTGCTTCTATTGCTAGGGCATAAGAGCGGGCGAATTCTCCGGGGTCTGACCCCCCGGAGTATTTGTGCAGCTTCGAGGCCTTGAACTTGGGGTCGAAAGGCACTCTCTGTAGATCAGGTGCAGCGGAGACTCATTATCGAAGGAGGCATTTTCAGCCTCCTCCGGGACTTGTATAACTTCTGGGGGATTGCGGGCTCCATCGTCTTGAGGCCCCCTTGGAGTTTCGGTGGAAGCTTGAGTGCGGAGGCGATCGGCGGCCTCTTGCCTCCATCTGGATACCTCTTCCTGAAGCCTGGCTAGCTGCGTAGCCTCGGTTTAGGGAGGGCCTTCGTCTTCGTCGGAGGGCACTTCTGGATCCCGGCTTGCTGCAGTAGTCGGTCTGAAGCATTGTAGGAGGAGGCAGAGGGCCCCGGGGCGCTCGACGCCCAGTGGTCTCTGCAGGAATCGCCGGATTAGCTGAGGGCCCGGCTCCATTGGTCCAAGGGGACCTTCGAAGAGGACCCGAAGCTTGACCACGCTTCGGAGGCATGGCTAGCCGTTGAGATGTCTTGGAGATGAAGGACTTCGAACGACTCGAGGGGTCGAGAGAAGGCCTTCGGGCTGCACTAAGAAGCCCTCAACTGAAGGGTGCGCGGAGTCTCGGGACTCCGAAGCTCCCTCCGTAAGTGCTCTTCGGAGTGCAGTCAGCAGTAGAGAACAAGCTTTTAGAACTTGGTTTCCCACAGACGGCGCCAACTGTTGGTGCAAAGTTACACCAACAGGTTCTCGGTAATCAAGAACGAACAAACAAGAAGTTTGCGCTTCAGGACTAACTCGAGCCTCCGTAAAGGATAATAGCTGAAGTGGTCCGAATGTGTGTGTTTGAACAATTAGCTCTGGATCCCTTTTACAAGGTACAATGGGGGGTATTTATAGGGAAAAAACATAAGGAAAAGACCTATTTACCCTTAAATTACAACCGACATAGTAGAATCTATTCGGTATTATAAACAAGGTTATACACGGTAAAGTGCTGCAAGGTAGATGGATAAGCTGAATATCCAATCAATCATGTCCTTCTGCTTCGAGGCCTCCATCTTCCTTTCGGAGGGTTCTCTAGGGCTTCGCACCGTGGCACCCTCCGGTCGTGGCGACGTATGCCCCGAATAGCAGTTCGCCACCTTCGGGATCCTTGCTGAGCCCTGCGAAGGGTTACTCTTTAAGTCTGGGAAATAGAGTAATTTCCCCCAACAATACTGATTTTTCATGTTGTAATGTAATATGATCATCCAATTAATATAATCTATTTCAGAAGCATCACTTTATTGTTCCTTACTCCCCTGCCCCTCCTTGTGGGTGGGGGACTGTACGCATTGTGATAGGGACCACCAGACACAGTGATTGATATAACAACCTGATGCTTTGCATAACACTTGGTAATCATATTCTACTCTTTCATAGAGTTCTTCGAACTGTACGTTCGTATTGTGATTTTTATAAGTTTCAGAACTAAGTTTATACTTGTAAGCTCCGATAACAGTCGCTTAGGACTTTAAAAAGTGTTTCATTGGGCTGGAGCCTTGAAACCTTATTGCTTGGTCGCCTACGACTCTTTTACAGATGCTTCGAACTCGGACGCCGGAAATTTATTCTTTTAAAGTCATTAGACTCTTCTACGGATCCTAACAAGCCGTAGCCTGGAATCCATAGGCTGGCCACCTATGGCTCTTTTATAGATGCTTTGAACTTGGAGGCCATAAATCTATTCTTTTAAAGTCCTTAGACTCTTATACAGATCCTAACAAGCCGGAGCCTGGAATCCGTAGGCTGGCCACCTATGGCTCTTTTACATATGCTTCGAACCCGGAGGCTGGAAATCTATTCTTTTAAAGTCCTTAGACTCTTCTACGGATCCTAACAAGCCAGAGCCTGGAATCCGTAAGCTGGCCAGCTACGGCTCTTTTACAGATGCTTCGAACCTGGAGGTCGGAAATATGTGCTTTTAAAGTCCTTAAACTCTTCTATGGCTCCTAACAAGCTGGAGCCTAGAATCCATAGGCTGGCAACCTTCGGCTCTTTTACGGAATCCTTGAACCAATGGTTCGAAGGCCATTTGCTGGGTTCCTTGAAAGATGCTTACCTCCGCAAACATCTCCGTTCCGCTGTTGCGTCCACCAGGAGTAAGGAATAGTTGAAGAGTAAGCATACTTCGAACATCTATCTTTATTTAGCTTAGAAAGGTACTTTTACTATTGATTACAAGGAGCCCCTAAGCGTAATAACGTTTGTTGTAGCAATTGTGTTAGCTACAACACAGGTTTTGTATGTGTATATGGTGTGGAAAATGAACCTCAAAGGGTTATCTCAGAAGAAGAAAAGATTTATACTGGTTCGGACCTCCCCAAAGGGATAATATCCCTACATCTAGTTTTTGGTGGATTTGGAATAGTATGCCTCGGTGGAATCTAGTGGATCCAGAGGCTTTCATGGCCCTGGAGGAGCTGAACTATTACACAAGCTTGGCCCTGCTTTTATAGGCACGCAGGCCAAAGGAAAAGTCCTGAATGCCCTCTATAAGTCATAGGCTTTATAGGGGCAAAAAGGGAAAAAGGCTAGTCTACTGTACAAAGAGCTTTACAGCTTTACAGACGTGTCAAATAAACGTCACTTCTTGACCAGCTAAACGACATACTAGGGGCAGAGGGGCCCCTGGTATGACTTCTACACTATAGAGAAGTATAAATATTTCCTGGGTTCGGAGCAGTGGCCGGAGCTCTTCAGGCGGAGGCTACAAGGAAGGCTTCGAAGGACACTCCGAAGTGGGCTTCGAAGCATACTCTGAACTGAACTCCGAATTGGGTTCTCGGAGACTTAGCTTCGAATTGGCTGAGGGTTCAGAGACTGGCTCTAGGGAGCTCCGAAAGGAGCTCGAAGGTTAACTCCGAACAAAGCTCGGAGGTTAACTCTGAACAAAGCTTGGAGGTTAACTCCGAAGAAAGCTTGGAGGATGACTCCGAAGCTAGCCCGGAGGATAACTCTGAAACTAGCCTGAGACTTGGCTTCTGGCAAACTTCAAAGGGAGCTTGGAGGCTTCGCTCCGGAGGACTCCAAAAGGGGTTCGGAGGCCTTGCTCTGGAGGGTTCCGAAAAGAACCTGGAGACTTAGAAATAACTTCACTAGATAGGGACATGCTTCGACAGTGTCGGGGTCTGGGCCGAAGGCCATCGGAGGCTGACGTCATTTGGCCCCTGTTTAACGGAAAACTTATTCCCCAACAACGTTTAAGGTGCTCCGCATGCCATGCATCCTTCAACTCTTCCCCTTCTAAATTAGCTAGCTTAAATGACCTAGGGCACCCTAAGCGTAGGATAATATATGGTACTTCCCATTTGTTTCCTAGCTTCCCCAGAGCGATTACACTTCGCAGCACCAAATGACCTGATCTAAGCTCGTTCACTTTTATCTTCGGGTCATACCATGCCTTCATTTGGTCTTGGTACTTCATCAGATTCGCGACAGCTCAAAGCCTTGTATCTTCTGACAAGTCCAACGAAGTGTTTCTTTCATCATCATTCCCAGGCTCCGTTATGCGGAGGGATCCACCTTTAAGCTCCGTAGGAGTCATGGCCTCGTCTTCGAATAGCAGCCTAAATGGGGTGAAGCCCATGGACTATCTTGAGTTGTTTGAATGGACCATAAAATCTTGGGGGGCTCTTCGGTCCACAGCCCCTTAGCTAACCCAACAATCCTTCGATTCAAATCGGAGAGAATATTTCCATTGGCCCGCTCAACGGCTCCATTGGATTGGGGGTGGTGAACAGCTGCGAAGCATAACTTGATGCCCAGGCCTTCGCAAAACTCTCTAAAGGGCTCGGCATCAAATTGAGTGTCGTTATCGAATTGAGTGTTGTGACTCAAGTGATGACTTCGTACCTTGGAGAGCTATTACATATGGATACTGTTGGTCTAGCTCGGGTATGTTTAGTCGGTTGGAAGTGGTACACGCTTGTGATAGTTGATGATTTTCTCGATTTTCATGGGTTTTATATTTGGAGTCTAAGGATGAGGCTTTTCAGTTTGTGCATGACCTGATCCTGAAGCTGAAGAATGAGAACAATGGTCGGATGCGAGCAATTCGCTCTGACAATGGTTCTGAGTTCTAGAATTCTCAGTTCATTAGCTTCTATAGTGATCAGGGTCTTGAGTATCAGTTTTCTGCTCCTTACACTCCCCCATAGAATGGCGTTGTGGAACAAAAGAATCGCACGCTACTCGATATGGCCAAGACGATGCTCGATTAGCATAGGAGACCTAGGCGCTTTGGGTTGAAGCTATGAACACAACTTGCTATCTGGCCAATAACATTTTTCTTAGAGCTTACTTAGGTAAGACTTCATATGAGTTGCGGTTTGGCAGACAGCCCAAGGTGAGCCACTTACGAGTATTTGGCTACATGTGCTTTGTGCTCAAGAAGGGAGGGCATTTGGACAAGTTTGAGTCTCATTGCTGAGATAAAGTCTTTCTTAGTTATGCTTTGCATTCTCGAGGCTTCCGTGTTTGGAACCTTGATTCCCAATAGCTTGTTGAGACATGTGAGGTTTCTTTCAATGAGTCCATGCCTTCGCTTACGCCTTCTTTTGAGCTTTTTGGTGATGATGAGCTTGGATAGTCCATTTCAAGACATGTTGAAGAAGTTCGACTTCGGTGGAGAGTTGAAGCCTCAGATGACCCCCATGGGCACATCTGGGGGCATGGTCAAGGACGAGAGCGGTGTCAAGGTCAACGAGAGAGAGTATCGAGGGATGATCGGATCGCTTCTGTACCTGACAGCGACGAGACCAGACATTCAGTTCAACGTGGGATTGTACATGCGATTCCAGTCTTCACCATGCACATCTCATCGGCAGGATGTCAAGCACATTTTCTGGTACCTTACCTATGCACTTGATCTCAGTCTTTACTATTTTGCATCATTATCTCTTGAGTTATCTGGCTTTTCTGACGCTGATTTTGGTGGGTGCTAGCTGGATCGCAAGTTGACTTTTGTTCCTAAGTATCCGCACACTTTTGGATCATCGAACTGACCCAAGTGTGGGGGCACTGATTTCTATGTCAACACACTTTTTGGTGACTCCACTGGGAAGGCTATTCCAACATGACGTGTATGTCTACATCGGCCGTGGGTACGTCTACTACGACTACTACGTCTACATCGCCGATGGATCCCATGGGGGCGCAAAAATCGACAACCACAACATCATGACGCCTACCCTCGAAGACATCCCATAAGAAGACCGAGCAGAGATCGAGCTAAAAATGAAAGCGCTACAAGACCTCATGCTTAGGAGCTACATCAAGACATGCATTGGCTTCATCAAGCGCGATGTCAACGTCCCCGGCCTCGCTTGGACCCAGGTAACACCAGTATCGCCTCCTTTATCTTCTTTAGAGATTGAGCAAAAAATAGCCGCATCAGTAGATCAAGTTGTTAGCGCTTCGCTAGCCAACCGTTTAGATTCGGTAATTAGCTCTCAAGTAGAGGCGACACTTAGATGGTTTGGCTTCACCGAGGCCATTCCTCCAACTCCAATCGCCATTGTACCCCTGTTATATGGTATCTATAGCAGAACCGATGGTAGTACTAGCAAGACCATTATGTCTTCGGCCTCAACATATACGGCTAAGACAAGCCATCGTCAAGCTAACCCTGTTTATTACACGCCACCTACGCCTGTGCTAGTTTTCCCTGCGTTGCCCATGCCACATGCACAAACGCATAGGCCCGAACACGTAGTATACCCAAAACCAGCACTTGAGAAAGACCCCCGTGGCTGACCCACCGACATACCACCGTGTATCGTGCCCCCACATGAGATACGCGCACAGGTGGGAGGACAGGATGGCATTGAGGAGCGAATCCGCACACTATTTCTGGAGTGCACCAGTTTCGTACCTAGGGGTCAGGCTGGGGATTACTGGAAGCCATACCCTGACCATTTCGATACTATGCCATACCCTCGTAGCTATAGAGTCCCTGAATTCACCAAGTTGGATGGTGAGGGTAACAAAACCACACTAGAGCATGTTAGCCAGTTCTTAGCACAGTGTGGAGAAGCTAGTGTGTCAGACGCTTTAAAACATAGACTATTTTCTCTCTCACTATCCGGCACCGCTTTTACTTGGTTTTCGGTGCTCCCGCCTAACAATATCCAAACATGGGCTGAATTGGAACAAAAGTTCCATGACTATTTTTATACGGGTGAAACAGAACTTATGATTTCACACTTGACATCGGTCAAACAAAAATCTAGCGAGAGTGTCTTCGAGTACGTCAAGCGCTTTAGAGATACCAGAAACCGATGTTTTAGTCTCAACTTTTAGAGAGAGATTTGGCGGATCCATCTTTAAACAGATAGCGTTATGAGATTAAAGAAAGGCAAGACAACCAAAACTTTTTAGAATTTGGCCAAGTTTTACAGCAGGCTCTGGTCCAAGAAGGCCGAGCCAAAGATAAAAAGTTTATTAAAACATTTAACAAGCCTAGGGCTGATGTCCACATCATGGAACACTCCGACAAAGAAGAGTCAAGGGAAGAAGAAGATTCGGCTGACATGTATGCGGTCGAATGGGTTTGGAATGCTAAGAGCAAACCCATTACTTGTTCAGAGTTATGACCGTCTCCCACTAAGAGTCGGCCTAGCGAAGTCAAATACTCCTTTGATATAACTAAGTGCGATAAAATATTTGATTTCCTTTTGAAGAGCTAGCTTCTCATGTTTCCTAAGGGCCAAGTCATTCCAACCACCGACGAGCTAAAGAAACGCCCCTACTATAAGTAGCATGATTTGCATTATCATTATACTAACGACTACAATGTTTTTCGTCGGCAGGTTCAATCGGCCATAGAAGAAGGATGATTGAAAATAGACCCCAGTCCAAAGATGAAGCTAGACAAAGACCCCTTTCCCGTGAACACCGTCGACCTTGATGAGAAGAAAGTAATGATTCAGCCAGAACAGGCCTAGTCAACTAAGGGGAAAGCTGTCATTATTGGAGAATCGCGCACATGCAAGAAAAGGAATGTCAACACGTCGCCTTCAGCTAGGGATCGCAAGAAACCAAAGGTGACATACCAGATGTTGTTAAACAAACACCAGCAAAAAGCCAAGGAAACAGACCCCCGTCCAAAAAGCTAAGAAAGCTGAAGGGGCCAAAGCAGTCAGAGGATGGCTTCAGACCACAGTGGACGAACCCTCCATATAGTGGCTTCGGACCCCAGTGGTCGAACCCCTCGCACAACGAGCTCGGGCCCCAATGGCCGAACATACCCCCAACCTGGCAGGACCCTTCGCTAGTATGGTCCAAAATACCTTCAACGTGGTCGAACCCCTCCAGGCAATGGATTCGGCTCGTAATGGGCGAAGCCACTGGAACCACCAATGCCTCCGCCATAAAATTGGCCAGGGACCCCTTGGGCTCCATACACCTCACCCCCGGAGTACCCTTCGTAGTATAACATTGCCCCCTCTCTTTTATCCTTCGGGAGCCCAGAACCTACCTAAACGCTTGAGTCCCCTCTCTTTTGCCTCGTCCATCAAGGTAACCATTCATTCACCTTCACGACTCCCTTTGTACCTTCACAAATCAAACTGTGGGTATCCCCATAGTCTACTGTTGTTCCCACACAACGATAATATCCAAGTTACATATTTGTATCAAAGTAAAGGATTTAGCTACCATGCATGTAAAAGATATCAAAAGTATATCATTTGAACTGAAACAAATAATGATCATCGACTGGTATTTAAAAGCATATACTAGTAGGAACAAGTAAAAGCAATTTAATCATATAACAGAAGGAAGCTCAAAGTATAAATATATGAATATGCATGATATGTACTCACACAAAAGACACAAAAAAAGAGGAAGGAGGAAAGAAAAGAATCAAAATATCTGTTGACATGAAAACGTGCCCCGCACTTCAGACGGTTCGATGATCCAAAAGCGTGTTGATACTTAGGAAGGAGCCTAAGCGTAACACAACACTGACGTCACATTCCGACTACCCTTAACAATAGCAAGGGGGTGGAGTCACCAGGTAATCAGATTGCACAAAATAATCCAATTAGCCAAAATATATAAATAAAATAAACCAATCAGCTGAATGGAGCCTGATTGATTCAAAGAGTATCGTGTGAAGGGTCACCGAAGGAGGTCCTTCAGTATCTGATGCGAAGGGAGTGCTGAAGGTAACCTTTGGCATTCAGATCAATCCGACCGAAGATAGGCTTCGAACAGATCACGACGCGAAATCTCCTCCGAACGATAGGGTTCGGCGCGAAGCTTCTGACACGACAAAATCCAACTCGGAGCGCTGGCGCGATGAAGTCCGGTGCGGAGCACTGGCATGACGAAGTCTGATGTGGTCCGTTCTGGCATGACTCCGGCGCGAAGCTACTCCGATGCGAAGTAGCTCCGGCAGCCTCTAAAACTAGCTTCCTAGCTTCAGAAACCTTTGGCGAAGGGGGCTCTGAATGTGAAACCTACAGCAAAACGAATATCAAGTGCCAATTCGGCCTAGAGACCAACTTACCAAGTGCAGCCATAGGAAACAGATGAAACGAAGGGTAGCAATCTGTTATGTTGATTAATGGATGGTTCACAAGCGATCCAACAAGGTGATAACAATCTGTTACATAGATTAATGGATGATTCATAGGCGAGCCAACTAGGCTTACCACAATTACGGCGTGGCTGGCGGAGGTCTTCCAGTGCAAACCCACAAAGGTGTACTGATCTAATGCGAAAAGTGAAAAAGTAATGGTACGGTTCAAACAAGGGTTTGAAGAGTTGATCTGTGTTGGAGAGCGTATGAACCGGCCTCACTCCTATATTTATAGGGGCTAGTCTTCTTATCTCTAACTCTAATCTGATAAGATTCGACCTAATCAAGATTATAGATAAAAACAACCTGAATCCTTATCAGACTCCTATCTGAAGATTACACAAAGTGGGCCTTCAGTACGGCCGCCGAAGTGTGCTCCTTGGGCCGAAGCTTCAGCGAAGTAGGCCACCGAAGGGGCCTTCGGGCCGAAGCCATCCCACGGAGCAGGCCGCTAAAAGGCCTCCAAGGCCCCATGCAGGTGGGCCTCCAGCACTTCAGGGCTTCGTCCTGTACTAGGAGTAGTATATTTTCGGCCCAAAATTACCAAAATTTTGAAAATCTTGGAGGCTATGCTATTGCAATTTGTTTTCCTCCGCAACCAAGGCCTCACATGTTTTCGTCATGAGGACAGTCTTCTGCCCAAGTAGTAGCCTTACATCATCAGCCAAACGTCGCTGCTCTTCCCGAAGCCTTATAGCTTCAGCTCCAGAGGCTGCTTGCTCCTCTTGAACCCTTTCGACTTCGGTTCAGAGCACCACCTGCTGAGCCAAAAGCTCATCGTTGGTGTCTTCAAGCTTCACCTTCATGCTCCGCTTTGCATGAACTATGTCCTCCAAACTTGAGGCCCGGCTCTTAGAGTCACTAAGGCTCTCTTAGGGAGCCGTCACCTTCTCTTTGAGCCGATTGCATTCACGCTCATTATAGATAGCAGCTGCATGAAATAGAATAATGTGGTGACAAAATGAAAAGAAGAATGAGGTGAGCTTGTTATGTACTTCAAATAAAATTAACTTTTGTAAGTGCACCGTACCTGGTAGGCTGCCCATTCAAGGGCGGCGTCAGGCTCCGACCCTTTGGCCTCACCTATTACGAAGACCAGTTCGGTCTCCCCCACTTCTCAACTAGCCCGAGCAAGAGGCTATAGCAAAGTTCACAGCCCTGTACTCCTATCGAGAAAAGGGGCTAGAAGGGAGAGCCTTGTCAAGGCACTCCGATCGTCGTCGTTGGGAGAGGGTCCGAAGCGAAGGGAAGCATCTTCTAAAGCTTCGATCGACTGTCGTCTGTCAGTTGACTCTAACTGAGTCAACCCCACTATATCCTTACATGCCAATTCATCATGCACATTCATTAAGAGTAAACTAACTGTGGGATGTCATGCAACTCGCCCTTGACCATGGGCTCGGCTTTTCAAAAAGATTTAAGACTCTAATCAGAGGTGTACCACTGTACCCACAAGGCACGCACTCATCCCAAACACCAAAGTGTAGCGAGATGTACCATACCACAGGAACTCGTGCCAAAACCTCAGCATGAAATGCTCCAAGCGATAATCACCCGCTCTAGGTTTTGTCGGCGCGCCGGGCCGCATCCCGGCTAACGTCACACCCTCTTTTGCGCCACATCTGTACAAGCCACCCGCAGGTGCTGCTTGACCCATCTCCAAGTGGTGCCTCGGATTGGAACACTCCATACCTTAGTTAGGACTTACCCACTAGACTTGTGGTTAGTACGGAAATGTATTGTAACGGATCCCGTAGACTGGTCCATATAGTGCCCCAGGTGCTACCGATCAATGCCCTAGCTTGCACCCGGAACCCACCATGCATACACTTAACCACAACTCTATCACCAATAGAATTCCAGGGATGAGAATAAACAGGGATCATATAGTAGATTCCAAATCACTACGACTCATTTTTAACCTATAGCGATGGTGTCGATACATCGGACACTAGCTAATAGTACTAATAATATGGTGACAAAGAGTTTAGGCTAGATAGCCTGGCTTGGGTTACACATCAAGGTCGGGGATCTAAATAATATATTGTAGGGCTTTCATTTGACTAATGCATATATAACCTATGTGTTTTAGCGATAGTTTAAGAAAACTAGGTTCGATATGTCAAAATGTTAGTCTGGTGACTTTCCTTGTTAAGCGAAAGGCGAGGGAGGAACTTCTGGGAAGTAATCTGGATCCTCGACGACGTCGTATTCTTCTCGATACACATAATAAACATTGCATTCAATAAACATTCCAAAATCACATAACAAACATAAAGGTTTTGATAGGGCTAAAATACTTGGTTTGAAGTCATTAACTATTCTGAAATTGTTATTTAAACTTTTAAGACAATTTCATGGAGTTATGGATTTTTCTAAAAAGGAAAAAATGTAATCTAATGTTCTTTAAATTTCTAATTAATTCAAAATAAAAAGTTCAAAGGAAACCTATTGTTTCAATTACACCAATATGAAGAGGATAAAAGATAAAATTTTCTAAACTTAAAATGGACAATTTTTGAGTTTCTCCTAAAGTGCATTTTGAATACTTTATTAAATAAATATAAAATACTCAAAACAAACCTACTGTTTTATTGTACTAACATGTAGAGAATAAAATTATGAATTTTCTAGAATTGAAATGGTAAATTTTTGAGTTAAAATGAGCAAGATATGAATTTTAGAAGTTTAAAACCATTTCTGGAATTTAAATTAAATCTAAAACAGTCGCTGGTCCACAGTGAACCGGATCCATCGTGAACCCACGCACTGTGCGCATGCGCCGGATCGCATATCGCCGTTGGATCACGATCGGGTGGCCACGGGCGAGGTGGGGGGTTTTAAATGAAAATGGACGTGCGAGATCACGCGATACCCTTTCGCCGCAATCTGACGGACCAGATCAAACCGAGGGGTCAATTTAATCTCGACCGTCGGATCACGATCGCGCGGTCGGGGATGAATACGACACGGCACGGGTACTCTACCCATGCCGGTTGTCTTCTCTGGTGACGGCGATGGGCTAGCAGCCACGGCGGTCGGTTCTACAGGCTAAAACGGAATCAGTACACCACGGGGGTCAAGAGGGTACCGTTAGTGAAGCTTGGGGTCGACGGGGTGCAGCCGGCGACGAGTGTAGACGGCGGAGGTGTTCGGTTCCTCGTCGGCGGTGGGGTTCCGGTGGGGTTCGTAGACATCGAAGTGGTGGCCGAGGTCTGGGTGGCGCCTCCGGTCACAGTGGTGCGGTCGTCGAGGACGGATGGGGACTCCAGCGATGGTGAGCGGTGACTGGAGTAGGGGCGGCGGTGTGGCGTTAAAAAGGGTGTCGCGGGCGCTCTGGTTCATTCTCAACACAATAGGGCGTGCGGGCCGGACGCAGTGGAGGCTAGGGGCTTAAATAGAGGCGTCGGTGGGGGTCAGAGGGGGACGCATGCATGGAAAAGCCGAGGGGAGGGCATTCACTCGCCGGCGAGGTCTCACCATGCATGGGTGTTGTAATCCCGGGGCTTAAATGCGTCCCTTAATGCGATTAAATGGCCGGCGGGCCTCGGGGTGCATTAAATCGGCGGCAATTGAAGGGGAGGGGGCTGGCGGGGGTGGATCCGAGGCGAAGTCATTGGCCGGCGGAGTTAGGGGGAGCGCGAGGTGGATGACAGGTCTGACAGGTGGGCCATGGTGGTCAGCGAGCGCGAGCGTGCGGGCATGGCAGCTGACGGGTGGGCCAGGGCGTGCGGGAGTGATGGTGCCGATAGGTGGGGCCACGCTGTCGGGTGCGCGCGCGTGGAGGGAGGGGATCGCTGACAAGCAGGACCCATCTGTCAGTATGGGGCGCAGGGAGGGAGTGGGCTGGGCCAGCTGGTTGGGGGAGAATGGGGGGAGGGTGGCCCATTACTGTTTAAATTCTTTTCTGAATAAAATAATTGCTGAAATTAGTTTAAAATATTTGGGTTGCCATGAGTGATAAAAATTTGTAAAAACTATCAAAAATATATTTTGGCCTTGGGATCATATACAAAATTTTCTAGCCTCTAGTTTGGATATTTCATCTAGGTTCTAGTTCATTTAAGCATAAAAGGGCATTAAAGGTATTTTAAAAATAATCATTTCCAGAAAAATATAATAAAATGAAATTTTTATTTCTCTTAAAATTTGGGGTGTTACAGCATGGATCTCATTGGCCCCTTCCCAGTAGAAAAAGGAAATATGAAATTCGCAGTGGTAGCAATTGAGTATTTTTCCAAGTGGGTCGAAGCAGAACCCCTCACAGCTATCACTTCGAATAATGTACAAAAGTTTTTTGGAAAAATATTATATACAGATTCGGAGTGCCTCGACAGCTTAGAGTTGACAATGGGACATAGTTTGATCTAGAGCCATTCAGGAAGTTTTGCGAAGATCTTGGCATACAAATATGCTTTGCAGCTGTGCGCCATCCTCAGTCTAACGGAGCTGTAGAAAGGGCTAATGGTAATATTTTATCAGGGCTGAATCGAAGAATAGTAGGGTTAGCAAAGGGGCTATGGACTGAAGAACTCCCGAAGATTTTATGGTCCATTCGGACCACTCAAACAAGGTCCACAGGTTTTACTCCTTTCAGATTATTATTCGGATATGAAGCTATGACACTGACAAAGCTCAAAGGAGGATCTCTTCGCACCACTGAACCTAAAATAGAAGGAGAAAGGCAAGCTTCGCTTGATTTAACAGAAGAGACAAGGCTTCGAGTTGTGGCTAATT
This sequence comes from Zizania palustris, assembly GCA_019279435.1. NCBI lineage: Eukaryota > Viridiplantae > Streptophyta > Magnoliopsida > Poales > Poaceae > Zizania > Zizania palustris. The sequence goes on along the minus strand of JAAALK010000029.1, from coordinate 64,015 downwards.
TGTCTAAATATCAACAGCAAATGAAGACTTGGTATGACCCGAAGGTTAAGCTCAATGAACTTAAGCCAAGTCACTTAGTTTTGCGAACCATCATAGCACCAGGGAAATTAGGAAATAAGTGGGAAGGTCCATATATCATTCTAAGTTTAGGACGCCCAGGTTCTTTTAAACTAGCTAATTTAGAAGGTAAAGAGTTAAAGCATGCCTGGCATGCGGAGCACTTAAAGCGATATTTCACATAGGGGCTCCTTGTAATCTTTGTAAACACCTTCTGAATAAATAAAGTTCATGGTTCAGATAATGCCTACCTCTCAAACACTTCATACTTCTAGTGGACACACTAGAGGAACGAAGTTGACTGTGAGGGATTGTCATTCATTTTAACCTATTTTGCGGACTTTGAACCACTGGTTCGAAGCTTCCAATGAGGTGGGAAAGTCACAGAAAAATGGCTTTCAAGCCATAAAGCATCCATAAAAAGAGTCCAAGGAGACCAAATGATACGGATTCCAGGCTCCGGCTTGAAAGGATCCATAAAAAGAGTCCAAGGAGACCACTGTGCGAATTCTGAACCACTGGTTTGATAGCATTCACAAAAAGAGCCAAAGGAGGCCAAACAAAACAGACTTTGAGCTAATAGCTTAGAACGTCTGTAAAAAGAGTCCAAAGCGACCAATTGTTTTGGATGCTAAGGTATCCGAAAAAAGAGTCCAAAGTGACTACATTCAAACAAAAGGTACTAAGTTACTAGTTTTCAGACTCCAAGTTAATAGAGTCGAAGACATTTTTTGAGATCTTAGTCAATCTCTAAGTTGATAAGGGGCTATGAGCCTCCAAAATTTTACTCCTAACTAAGAATATTTTCGTTGCGCGTAACCACCTTCGACCAAGTTAAACTCTTTTCCCTCCTTTCAAAGCTCGGAAATCCTTTTGCTCCTGCTGAAGTTCAGCCCAAGTTCGAAGTCGCTCGGGGCTTCTTTCTCAGCTTCGAAGTTGTTCAGAAATTTTCTTTACTTGTTCTTCAGCGGTATTTTCTTCCTCGGACCATTCAACGTCTTCAGAAGATGAAGGTTCCAAGTTAACTTCTTTTTCCTCTTCTTTAATGTAAGATAATATATCTTTGCATATTTCAGGCGCAATTACACCGGAGCTTTCTCGAGGAATTGAAAATCGAGGGCGTTTGTGAGCTCTTAAAGTTTCGAAGGTATCCCATAGTAGGCGAAGCTCTTCGTTAACCTCTAGCACTTCGAGATCATCCATAAAAGGTCGGAAAGCCTAAAAACATTTCCAAATAAGTCTTTTCATTCATAAAAGATAAAAACATAAACTTTTACATATTCGAGGCCCTAAACAAAACTAGACCTTCGGGTCCGGTGGGGGCTGGCTGCTCGAAGCCTATGACTGTGCTTTCTTCTGGCAAAGTCCTTCATCAATCCAAGACTTGATCGTTGATCGACCTTCGGCTCTCCAAGACGCTTGGAAGGTTTTCCAAGCTGTAGCTACGTCGTCAGAAGGGTTTAAGAGCCGGTTGTCATCGAAGATAATGGGAGTCGCCCCTGAGTCTGGTGCTACAAATAGCCCTAGATCCTCGTAGTAGCGAAATACTCTGAGAGCAGCCAATTGGCTGGAGATTTCTCCATACCGAATGCTCGTCGTCTTCATCATCTTCGCTGCTGCTTGGATCATCTTCAATCTTCGCAGCAAAGGGACGTCGCCAGTTGAAGGTAAGGTCCAAGAAGTGTCGAAGTATTCCAAGATGCCCCGAAGGTTGTCCATGGTCTCTAAGGCTATCTTCTCAGACTTCACCTTGTCTTTGGACAAAATATCCCTTGACGAAGACAGCTCGCCTATCAAAGAGGATAGCCTAGCTGCCTCCGTAACCAAGGAGTTCTTCTGACCGAGCAAGTTATTGGCCTCTTCCATTAACTTCGCCTACTCCTCCCGGAGCTTGACTAGCTCAGCCCCCGCGATCGCTTGCTCTGTTCTAAGTTTCTCTACTTTAGCTCGAAGCACGATTTGTTCGGCTTCGAGCTTTCGATTAGCAGCTTCCAGACCAAGTCTGGCTTTCCTTTCCGCTGCTACGATCTCATCCAAGCTGGAAGTTCGAATTTTGGAGTTGTCAAGACTCCCTTGGAGGGAAGTTATCTTCTCCTTAAGACGATTGCATTCCCGCTCGTTAGAAACAACCGTAGCTCGAGCCAAGACTATTTGCTATGAAGGAAAAAGCAATGTGAGTAACATGTTGAAACTAACTCTGTTATTGTAGATACTTCGTACCTGGTATGCTGCCCATTCTAAGGCTGCATCTAACTCTGACCCCTCGGCTTCCCCAAGTATAGCCACCAAGTCAGTCTACCTGACTTCGTGATTAGCTTGAGCCAAAGGCTCTAGTAGAGTCCGAAGCCCGGTTCTTTGCTCCAAAAAAGGAGCAAGGAGGGGAGCATTGACAAGTCCCTTTGATCGTCTTCATTGGGAGAAGGTCTGGAGCGCAGTGCCGCATCCCCAGACACCTCGGTGGATTGGCCCCCTTCCGTGGACTGGCCCCCATCTGTAGATTCCGACGGGGTTAATTCAGAGTTCGGAGCAAGAAAAGGATCCACTTTTCCTTTACCTTTTATGGGCCCCATTTTTATAACCTCCTCCGGAATTAACTTCGGAGATGTCAAGGTTTCAGGCGTAGTCTTCGTGACAGGGGTCATCTCCATGGGGGTTGATCTTGTAAAATCAAAGGTATTATATATTGCATAATTTTGCAGGACAAGAAAAGAAAGGAAAGGTACTCTACTGAGGCTTACCTTCGACATTTTGTCGACGGACAAGTATGGGACTGCTCGGAGGCTCGAATGCCTTTTCGAAGTCCTCTTCAGATTCAGAGTTGGTGACCAAAGGATTATCTGGTGAGATCTCTCCTAGAACAGCAGTTATCACTTCGACCGAAGCCGAAGCTTGATCATTTGCTACCTCGACTCTGCCTTCTTCAGCGGCAGGGGCCTCTTGGCTTGGCAGGACATTCGAAGTCTCTGCTTGCTCGAGGTTGTCTTGCGCAGCCGGCGCGGGTCGCTGTGTCACCTGTAGCTGGGACTTCGACATCTATCTACACCTCTTCATCTTCGGTAATAAGGTCTATTAAAACTCTTTGCATTTCTCTGTATCCTTCATCTTTCGATGAATCCGAAGACGAAGTAGTAGACTTGGAAGGGACCACATATTTCGGTTTATGGGCCAACGTTTTCATGGGAGTCTTGGCTGGCGCCGAAGTCCCAGCTTTAGGTTTCCTCTTCTTCGGACCAGGCTTAGAAGTGCTCCAGTCCGGAAGGGAAGAAGCGTCAACTCCGAGTACGCTCCATACCCGGTTGAATCGCTCCCAACTGCCTACCAGTTTCACCATCCATTCTTTCTCAGCAAGAGTAGGGGCTCCAAGGATCTTTTCTGAAGCCCGTATGACTTGCTCCGAAGTCAAGGAGGCGTGTGGAGCTGAAAGATTAGTTTTTATCTCAGTTATACCATTTTTTTATGAAATTATCATATATGAGACATTTTGCAGTTTTTGAAGTTACCTGCAGAGATCGAAGAGATTTTTGGAGTCCACCCTCCGAATTCTCTTCAAAGTTAACAGGCCAGTTGGTCATCAGAGGCAAAATCTGGAGCCCGATGAACTCCTCCGCTAAGTCTCGCATGCTCATGCGACGACTTATTCCTTGTAGTAGATTGAGGCGAGCTTTGAGCTGGCTGGGGTCTGGATGAACTTCGGCTTTCCTTCAGAAATGTATGTTTTGCAGAGGCCCTACCAAACTGTTGTCCGCTCCCACTTCGGCGTAAAACCACTGAAGAATCCAATCCGTGTACCATTGGCGTTGATGGCCTTCGTCGGAAATCGAGTTTGGTATTCGTCTCGGAGCATGAAGTTGATGTTGTTGAACGCAACTACGATCTTCTCTCCTCTAGAGCCCTGGTAGGTCTTTGGCTGGCAGGAGGCCTTGTGAAGCGCTGCGAAGATTTCTGCTCTCCCTTCGCAACCTTCGGCTCGCAACGCCCACTAGAAGATTGCAAGACGCGCTATGGCATTCGGACAGAGTTGAGGAAGGGTAACATGGAAAAGCTCCAATACCTCCGATAAGAAGTTTACTGCTGGAAGCCCTAACCCCACCTCGAAGAAGGCTTCAAAAACAACCACTTCTCCAGGCCGAGGAAAGGGGATTGCTTCCTAACCGGGTTCACGGATCTTGACTCCCAGGCTAATCTTCCCTGCAACTGCTGCTGCGATCGTCTTCTTCTTGCAGGTTGATGGCCCCAATTTGTAGGATTGGTCCAAGCACTTGGAGGAAGCTGGGAGGAGGTCGTGGGGGCCGGCTTGTGGGGGATTCCCCACAGGCGCTGCCGCTGCTACCGCCGCCATGGCTTGCTGCCTTGCCAAGGTCGAGGCTGCTATGGGATCTTTGAAGCTTGTCTTTGCCATCGAACTGAACGAGAAGCTTGGAACTAGAGCTCTAGAGGCTAAATGAGGGATTGCGCGAGAACAGTGGGAAAAGTATCTCGAATGTCTCTTGCTCCTCTATTTATAGCCTGAACTCACGATTTCTTACCGTTCATACTTGATGTTCTGTCTTCTGTACCGTTATTATTCCGAAATTAAAGCAACGTTATATATTCTTTCAAAAGAAAAAGATAACGGCTATTTTTCTGAGTCTAACGGTCTTTTCAGCTTCACAGAAATTGACTTCAGAGCTGTTAAAATGAGATCTTCGCTTGGAAATCGATTCGAAGTTTCCAAATTTTTGAATACTTCCAAGGTTGATAAATTTTATTAATCCCTGCGCATGATTATTTCTCTTGCGTATACTGCTCTCCTAACTTTACAGATCATTCGGAGAAGCGTATTCGAGGGGCTACTATTGGGGGAAAATACTTCATCCTCAGGGTCTCTATAGTAATAAGACAAAGCCAATCTACTAAACCGAAGTTCCAGTATTAACTCCGGTTTAGTACATGATCAAGCTCGAAGAATCTATGCAGACTTTCGTTCGAAGTATGACTTCGAAGGTTAAATCTTCAGAGAGCTTATCTGCCAACGAGGATGGAAGACTTATCTTCTTTCTGATTAGATTAGTCTTTTACCATTTTAACACTATTAGGGGTACCGAATAGTTTTCACTATGTCGGTTGTAATTGAGGGGTAAAAAGGTCTTTTCCTTAAGATTTTTACCTATAAATACCCCCTTCTTACCCTGTAATAATCATCGAATACTCAGTTATTCAATACACAACTTCGAACTACTTTGATCTATTATCCTATTCGGAGGCTTGAAATAGTTCGCTTCACAAACTCTTCGTTTGTTAGTTCTTAATCTTCGAAAACCTGTTAGCGTAATCTTTTACGCCAACATTACCCTTGATCAATTTTATGTTAAGAATTACATCATCCATTCCTAAATATTTTATATCAAAGCTATTTGATAGAAAATACTTGACCTCATTGATCACATCAATGTTTGTGCCAAAGATTAGTATGTCATCAACATAAAAATATAATATAACTTCTTCTCGCCCCCACCATGTCGATAGTACACACATCTATTGGCCTCATTTGTGACAAAGCTCATATAAGTTAAAGTTTTATCAAACTTATTATGATAGTGCTTAGGTACTTGTTTCAGGTCATACAAATACTTTAATAATTTACACACGTTGCTCTCTTGACACTTCACTACAAATAAAACCACCAAGCTAATTTATATATCTCTCTCCATCCAACTCTCTATTTAGGAAAGCTTAATGCATACATTTGATGAATAATAAGATCATATGAAACAATCAAGGAAAGTAATATTCTAATAGTGGTCAATCTAGCGATAGGTGAATAAGTATCAAAAAAGTTTTCACCTTCTTTCTGTGTGTAAACTTTGGTCACAAGCCAAGCCTTATACTTCTTAATAGTACAAACTATTGGTTTGCAACCATAAGGTTGTTTTGTAAGATCCCACGTATCATTGGACAGAATCGAGTCCATCTCATTATGGACAACTTTTTTCAATTATCTACATCTAGAAATGTATATACCTCAGCAATGGTTGTAGGAGTGTCATCCACAAGGTACACTATAAGATTGTCACAAAGGATTTTGCAACCTGTTGTCTCTTACTCCTTTTAGGAGCTTTACTGTGATCCTCATCATGTATTTTTTTCAAACAGAGTATGTTGTTTAGAACACTCAAAATTAATAGGTGTGTCAGGTTCATGAATTATTTTAGCAGAAAATATACCAGTGTTATGCATATCTTTCATATGAAACATATTCTCAAAGACTCAAAATATCGAATGTGGGGAATTTAATCTTCCCACTACTGGTGATCGCCAATTAATCAGATACTTAAACATCTCATGAGTACTTTTCATCAAAGGAATATGGAACATCTACGGTATCTATTACTCAAGGTGTAACAAGCTAAGTCCTTATTGCCGAAGTAATATGACTACCCAATTGTTTTTTTGCCTAAGCCCGTGAAATAGCTTAAACTTTGTATCCATTATCCGCTCTAGCTGAGTTAAGTTATGAATGACTAAGCTTTGTATCTATGATCCTCTTGGGCTCAACTTAGTTATTCTAGAAGATTTATACCTAAAAAACTCTATATCCATGATCTGCTCTAGCTGAGTTAGGTTATACCTCCCTACACTCGGGGGCTCGCCTTTATTTTGTAGTTAATCAGACTACTCCTAAAGTGATGTTGCTTGACTACATGTAACGCTTATGGATCTAAACAGTGTGCATGCGGCTCAAGCTTCCCTGCACTATGGATCTAAGCTACAACATTCAGTCAGATTCATCACAAGTGGTTGGGCACATAACATATTTCACATTAGAAAGCATTGTTTTATTTCCTACAAAAAATACATTTACATCTTTCCTATCTACTCGGTGATGTTTGCAGGGTTGGGTGGACATATTGCCAAGTCTTAAACAAGGACATTGGCGGTCCCCCTCACCTTCGCATAGATATTCTCCACGTCAGACTCCTCGACGCTCATCATCCACCCTTCTTGGATGTAATACATTCGAGCCATGGGATACACTGCCCGGCCGATCCCAAGTATGTGAGTGGCCACCGACCGAATGATGCCCCGGGAATTCTCCCGCAGATGTGTCGTTGACCCCCGAAGTCACTCAATGGACTGCACTGTCGACCACTCGGAGCCAGATGGCTCACCATCGATCATCTTGATGAGAACATCCACCCCAGCTTCGCAATGGTCTCGTTGCGCCTGAGCACTACTCAAACGTGACTCAAGGTCAGTGAATTGGGCACCCACTTGCCGATGAAGCTATGTAAATCATCATATTATTTCAAAGAGTACTTCTCATCCAGAATGTGATTGTTTAAAGATATTTTCCTACTTCTCATCCAGAAGTTCCGGATCAATCTAAAAGTTCTTGAATAAGAAATAAATTCATACAGAATTTTCAGAAGTTTTGAGCTTCAATCAGGACTCAAAGAGTACTTCTCATCTAGAATGTGATTGTTTAAAGATATTTTCCTACTTCTCATTCAAAAGTTCCGGATCAATCTGAAAGTTCTTGAATAAGAAATAAATTCAAACAGAATAGCATTTTCAGAAGTTCCGAGCTTCAATCAGGGCTTTTTCGATCAAAAGTTTTGGGCTTCGGTCGTAAGTTCTAAGCCAGAAATAAAATTGATACAGAATAACTTTTTCGGAACTTCTAGTGAGAGACAAAAGTTCTGGGTCAATTAAAACTCAAAAAGAGAATGTTTTTAGAAGTTCTGATCATGCTAAAAAATTCTAAAATAAGTTTGAATTAATCCAAAAAGCTTTCAAAAAGTTTTTCTTTGAGCACGAAGCTTTGGAACAACTGAAAATAAATTGTGCCCACAAATATCTCAATGCATATCCCTGAAGTAATCTAAATGAAATGTACTAGTAATCATCGAGCTGAATACAGGATATCCAGAGATAAATTACAACTGACGATAATGAAGATCAAGGAACAAAGGGATTACTGTATATGCATTGTGCTTTCATGTTTAATGCACTTCTGGTTGCTCCGTACGTGTCCGAGCATTGCAAGCGCAGCGTGCTGCCAATCCTCGAGCAATCCTCCCCAAACGCACTAGGCGTTGATCATCAAATGCCTCCCGCCACGCCGCTCACACGCGGTGCCTCCCCACATGAAACCATGTGCTTGGCTGTGCCAAGAACCACGCGTCGACGCAGCTGGCAACTGAGAAACCATATTGAAGAACATGGGTCTTATACTCTAGATGTGATGAGTGATTGTCAACGAAAGTCAAGAAGAGACATGAAGACCTGCCGTGTCTGGGGCGCATGTGACTCAGGTACACGGGCAGCGAGCGATAGCCGGGAAGAGGAGCCGCGAAGTCGGGCTGGCCCAATCCAAGTACATGGGCTAGGAGCGGCAGAGTATCCACTGGTCTATTGACCGGGTTTGACTCAGGTATATGGGCGGCGAGCGATTGCTGGGCTGAGGAAGCTGCGGAGTCGGGTCAGCCCAATTCAGGTATCCGGTGCGAAGACGGTGGACGCTTTGTCAGTTTCAGCGCAAAATTGACAACCGATGATTATTTTTTTTAGGATATTAATATTTAGTTTTTAAGTCCAGAATATTTTTTATTTCAGTCAGTTGATTTTTCTAAGGGTATTTTAGTAATTTCTAATTTTATTTTAGAGTTAGTGTAATTTACCCTAGGGGTAAATTAGTTTTTTTCATGTATTATGGATCGCCTATAAATAGGCCCCTACCCCCTAGGGATAGGGTGACTCTTTTATAAGAGATTAATCTATAGTCCGTCTTTCCTGCGTGTTTATCTTCTCCACTGCCGGTAAACTTCCTAGCCACCGCTGTTGATTAATTTTTTCTCGAGCACTACTTTTTGTGTGGATGTGATTCTCTTCTCGAGCATAGCATTCGTTCGGTTTTTGTTTCCCATGCATGGCCGCAGCTAGCATCCAGCCGCATAGGTAGCAGCGCTGCAGCTTTAGCTAGCCGGTAGGGGCTATTGTTTGCCTAGCCAGCAGCTACCTCAGCCGGCGGGCACGAAGTCACACGCAGTGCATGGAACACGGTGCATCGGACCCATCGACGCTAGTACACGCCAGCAACGCAGTCCGGTGGAAGCTGCAGGCGGGAGCCGTTTTGGCACTTGAATATCGTGGCGCACACGGCAACCGATTTCCTGCAGCAGCGGCAGGCGGAGGCAAGCTGACGACCGACGGGAGCAGCTCGAGGCGTACGGCGACGTCGATAGATGCAGTTAATCAACCTAATCTCCTATCTTTTTTAGGTAGATCAATTAGATAGATAAACATATATTAATTAATTAGCTGAAAATCTATTTACAAATTTTGTGGTTAAATTAATCTGCTAAAATATTATTATTGCTCGCATATTTTATTTAAGTATTTTTAATCTGCTCATATAAAAAGGAAAAAAATAAAAAAATATATATTATTAGTCGTAGTGATATTTTTATTTTAGATTTACTTGAAATATTTTAGGTTTATTTCTGAATTAATTTCTGGATAATCCATATTTGTATTCAGTTGATTAGCATTTATTTTTAAACTGCAATCTGAATATTTATTAATATATTTAGGTTTTTTACCTATGCCATTAAATTTTTTCTAGTATCCATTCATATTCACTGCAGTTATTTTATTTAGTCTAGTTTATTTTTAAATATCTTTTTAATTAGGACACCAGTTTTTTTAGGTTAGACAACTTTAGTTCTTGTGATCTGCTTTTCTACTGCTGTTAGTTTTGTTGAGGTGCGTTGGGTGTTGGGATTAGGTCTTTAATTCGTAAGAAATTTTTAGGCGCCCATTCACCCCCCCTCTGGTCGCTACTTTCGGTCCTACAGCAGCGCTCCGTCCCGAGCCACCGAGGGCTCTGCTGCACTTTGGCCTGGCATGCACAGTAGAAGCAGAGAGATGGCGGCGGTAGAAGTGCTACAGGGAGACCGATGAATAGAGGAAGAAGAAAGGCTAAAAGTGATTCAACTCAGATTTTTTTCAATTGATTGAGTTTACCCTAACCCTAGGGGTTGGGGCCTATTTATAGGCAGCCCAATAAATGGGAAAAGATAGATTTACCCCTAGGGTAGATTACACAGACGTAAAAATAAACTGAAAAGACCAACATGCCCTTCGGATTTTTACAGACTCGGCTAACACAGACTGTGGGCCTAAAAGGCAAAACAGTAAAATCCTAAATAAAGATAACTTGTCCTGATGCGGAGCTTTCGTAGCAGCTCGGCTTCGCTTTAGGACATCTCGATCATAGATCAGCGGTCTAGATTGGGCGTCGGTTTTGCGCCGAAACCGACAAAGCATCCACCGTCTTCGCACCGGGTACCCGGATTAGGCCGGCCCAATTCCACGGCTTTCTCAGCCCGGCAATCGCTTGCCGCTCGTGTACCTGAGTCAATCCTAGTCAACGGACCAGTGGATCCCCTGCCGCTCCTAGCCCATGTACTCGGATTGGGCCGGCCTAACTTCACAGCCCCTCTGCCTGGCAGTCGCTCGTCGCCCGTGTACCTAAGTCACACGCGGCCCAGACACGGCAGGTCTCGTCTTCTCTTCTCTTCTCTCTTTGTCGTCTGTTGACAATCACTCATCACTTCTTGAGTCATGAGGCACATGATCTTCATCATGGCTCCTCAATTATACAATCAGCCACAAATTTGTTGGGTAGAAGACACTTAATGAGATCAGGTTCCTTTATAATACACACAACCTCATGAGCTTGTTCCATCATATAACAGTTATTCACCATCTTGTAGTCATGGAAGCTCTCCATGAGGTATAGTTCACTGTTTATCTCTAATGTGCCATATTTTCTAATCAGAATATTTCATATCTATCATGGTGATGTAAACATCACATAGTTGCCAAGTCTCACGTGCCTAGTGAGGCAAGCGAGCACAAACATGTAGAGCTCACTTTCTCTCCCCATGCATATAGCTTAGTGTGATAGAGACAATCCTACTATATAAGTTGGTCATGTCTATCTATACTAGTAATATGAGACTAAAGTTTACCGTCATCCTCTTCTATGAAATGGATCTTTAAGATTTATTTTGAATTTTGAAAATAGTCACATTGGTTAATCCCAAAATTCCAGCTGGAATTAGTGGTTAGATTTTAACCTGTAGAGCAGCTAGGAGAAATTTCAGAGATTGCGAAAGCCTCTAGGACTGTAATCTACGGTGCTTGCTCACGACGTGTAAATATATTGTTCCAGTGGAAACAACGCCAAAATGGAAGACAACAATAGCACTCTGCTACGCCAATTCTCGTTCACTTCATGTTCTGAACAACAAAAAGTTATGGTATGGTTGGTTAAATTTAAAAAAAACGAGATGGAATAAAACCACTTTCTAAGTGTTTGCTTGGAGAATAAGGATGGGACTATTTCAACCATATTTAAGAAACACTCTAATTCGGATCAGATTCGTCCTGACAAAGCCAAATACATTCGTCCAGCACGAGCGTGGTCATACACATTCGACGTGGAAGCTTTGCTTTTAAAACGATGAAGCTCGACGCAGTGGAGCTGAGTTCACTAACACGATAGATAAGGTTCCTTTGGTTTGGCTTCCAGAAACAGCTTTTGCTTCTTGGAAACCAAAAGACAAACCAAAGGGTATATTTTTAACCAGTGACTTTTAGTAAAAGCAATTTTTGGTGCAGTGTAAATGTGAAAGCTCTTACAGACCTGTTTTCTGCAGCTTTTGTCTTTTGGCTTCGCAACCATATAAAATTTCATAAATTGACATTTCAAATTTCATACAACCATACAAAATTTCATAAATTGACATTTCAAATTTCATACAACCATACAAAAATTCATAAATTGACATTTCAAATTTCATACAACCATACAAAAATTCATAAATTGACATTTCAAATTTCATACCATACAAAATTTCATAAATTGACATTTCAAATTTGATACAACCATATAAAATTTCATAAATTGACATTTCAAATTTCATACAACCATACAAAATTTTATAAATTGACATTTCAAATTTCATACAACCATATAAAATTTTATAAATTGAATTTTTTACATAGCTCACAACTCAAAGCAGCTTCATAGTCGTTTCAGCCAAACGATTTTCAGCTTTCTCACAGCTAACATCCCACATCAGCTTTTCCACAGCCCACAACAGTTTTTTTTCACAGCCACAGCTCAACCAAACACACCCTAAGGCTCTATCTGGTTACGCTCTTTATTTTGTAGCTCTGTTCCAAAAAAATTGTAGCTAAATAGGTTTTGCTTCACGATTCTGCATCTAGAAAAATGAAGATCTGAGATGTTCTACGCATTTTATGGAGCAACTCAAGTGATGCTCTACGAAATAAACTTTAAAGAAAAGTTGTGAAGTTCCCAATTATTTACACAGAATGTCATTAATGAAACAGCTTTACTGTTTCTTTTTTTCCGATCTCTACGTGCGTTGCGTCAAGGAGGAAACCGGTGGTGTGTCCAAAGCGGTGGCAGGGAGAACCGGTGGAGGCGACGCTACAATGGGATCAGCGGCGGGCGCCTGGCCACTGTGTGGCGGTGGTGGGGCCGCGCTTGGCTAGGGCATGGCAGCGGCGAAGTCAGGGAAGCCAACGTCTGGCCAGGGAGCAATGCGACGACGGACCTGGGCATCGGGCGGTGAGGGCCGCTTCTTTTGTTGCTATTTCTCTTTGCAGTCTCGTGTGATTTTGGCCTCTTTTTGCTTAGGTTTCTTTGAATTGATCGGCTTAATCTTAGATTCTATGAGATTTCTATTAATTTTGTTCAATTTAGTTTAGATTCTTGGAGATTTCTGCTCAGAAATTGTAACTAGGGTTGCTTGATTTTGACAAACTTGAACTAAGAATTAGTTCAAATGAGATGAATGTAATTTATTCTGCTCAATTCTTGTGATTTTGATGGTTGGTTAAATGAGATTTTGCACTTTTATAATTTTGCCCATTTGTAAATGCACGTGGGTTAATTATATCCATACTTTCCATAACCTGGTGCATGTGCTAGAATACATCCACCAGGATTGCTCTCATCTGCCAAGTTCTTGATCGGGAAATTGAAGCCATCAAATTGGTGCGGTTTCATCTTCTGTGAATTTTGAGTGTGGATAGATAGAGAGCATCAGGCAACATTTCAAGAATAGCTCTTGAAGAATTGGTAATATCATCTGCATCACTAGGCTTGTTGTGTGGGGCGTGCTTTGTACAATTGATTCCGCTGAATACAATGCATTCACTAGAATAAATTTCACTCAAATTTCCCATAAGAATTTGTTTCATCTGTGTGGGTAGGGCTGGCAACGAGCCGAGCCGGCTCAGGCTCGGCTCGTGCGAGCCACCACTGAAGCGAGCCGAGCCAGGCTCGGCTCGGCCACTCGAGTGAGCCAAAATATGGGCTCGGCTCGGGCTCGGCCGAGCCTCGAGCTGGCTCGGCTCGGCTCGCCCGTTTTGCACTTGTTTACTTAAATAGCAAAAAAATTTGTAAATTTTTAGTTTTCATTTTATACATCAATTAGCATTAAGTAACCACATGTCCACAAAAACCATAACATCAAGTCATTATTCATCAAGCCATAAAAAATAATTTCAAAGTCCACATGACCACATCACATATTCACATATGACATAACTCATAAGTAAGTAACCACATGTCCACAGAAAACACAATTAAAGCACAAGTGACAAGTCCATGTCCACGACCACAAGACCACAAGTTCATAATAAGTTCACAAGACCACAATTCACAAGTCACAACTCATAAGTTCGCATACAACATATCACAAGTTCACCACAAGTCCACAACTCCACAAGAGCACAAGTCCACAAGAGCACAAGTCCACAAAAGTACAAGACCACAACCACAATTTAACATAGTCCACAATCACAAGTCTAGAATTTTAACAAAGAAATTTAAAGGACAACATTGCTCCCGACCACGCTCGTAGGAAATGGAATGTTCTCAACATCGACATCGACATCTTCTTGATCCTAAAAAGTCATAGTGATCAAGTTAGTGATGAATCATAATGAATTGTAAAGTGAATGTATAAGAATAAAAGACAAGCACAAATTAATTTACCACAGTCACATACTCACATTAGTTCTAGAATCATTATAAAAACCTCTGATCCAGCTAGAAGCACACACCAATGCCTCCACTGTAGCTGGATGTAGAGAGCTCCGATAGTCATCTATAACCCTACCCCCGGTGCTAAAAGTGGATTCTGAAGACACAGAGGTGGCTGGTATAGTTAAGAAGTTCCTTGCCATCTTCGACACTATTGGAAATCTACATGCATTTGCCTTCCACCATTGAAGCAAATTGAAATCTTTGTCTTGCATGCTCTCAAGCTTCTCATCTAGATAGATGAAAAGTTCACTCTTGGATGGCTCCATAGAAGATGTCTGTACCCAGGACTGAAACTCTATGCATTCTGCTAAGGAACGTGTACCCACAGTTGCAATTGAGGATGAAGTGGATTTATTGCAAGTTGTTTTCTTAAGGCGTTCACCCTTCTCATATCTTTCATAAAGCCTTTCTAACTCAGAGCGAACATATGCTAACTCAATTTGAGCCCTTGAAGCATCATACAACCTATGGAAAGCCCAATCAATGTATTTCATCTTATACCTTGGGTCTAAAATAGTTGCAATGACCATAACATTGTTCTTTTCTGCCCAATACTTGTTGAACTTGTCCATCATTGCAATGCCCATCCTTCTCAAATGTTCATTGCTAGAAGCACTTGCATCCTTCAATGCTATACTAACAGTAACAATGTGAGGATAAAATATATTTATAGTTGGATATGTTGATGCTGAAAATACTGTAGTAACCTTTGCCAAAGACTCAAGTATGGGTTCAATGACTTGAAATAGATCCCATTCCTCAGAACTAGGCTCCCACTTATAATTTGCATCTGAATCAGCATAAGACACTAATGCTTCTCTATAAGCAATGGTTGTTTTTAACATATTATATGTTGAATTCCATCGTGTTGAAACATCAAGTTTGAGCCCTTCTCCAATTGTCAATGCAAGAGATCTACAAGTTTTTACAAACTTGTGCAAACGAAGAGGAGACTTCTTTATATACTTAACAGATTCTCTTACATTGGTTATCAAAGGTGATATGGCTGCTATCCCATCATTCACAACCAAATTGATAATATGAGCACAACAACGAACAAGAAAATATCTAGCATTGAAAGAAGTTGATTGTCTAGCTGCAAACTTTGCCTTTAAACCCCGAACTGCAACATCATTGTTGGAAGCATTATCTAGAGTGATTGAGATTATCTTATCCTCTATCTTCCATGCAGTAACACATTCAAACACAGCTTGTGCTATCACAGATCCAGTGTGAGGGGGGTCTAACTCAATAAAATTCAGCACTCGACATTGCATATTCCAATTTTTATCAATATAGTGTGCAACTAAACACATGTAAGAAAGTGTTTGATTAGACGTCCACAAATCAGTTGTCAAACTTATGCTATCCACTCCTTTAAGGATCTTTGCAAGGCTTTCTTTCTCAGACTCAAAAATGCTCATACATTCATTTTTTATGGTCTTTCTGCTAGTAAACTGGTAAGCAGGATTTAAATACTTCATTAGAATGTTAAACCATGTATGTTCTATCATCCTAAATGGATATTCATGGGCAATTATCATCTTAGCCAACAATTTTCGAACTTCATCATGATTGTACTCACTAGGAGAGACAACAACAGGAAGACCAGAACCAGATTCACCTGCTTCAGATGGAGCATAGTTGAGAAGTGTTTGATGTTGCTTCTTAGCCATCTTGCTCAAATAGACACCACACTTCTTTATATGTCTTCCAAGATGAGAAGTGCTTGATCCTTGAGTGTAAGAATATAATTTCTTGCAATACAAACACTTTGCCTTCAAGACAAATCCATTTTTCTCTGTTGTTGATGGTATCTTGATCTTCTCAAAGTTATTCCATACTTCTGAAGATGATCGAGACCGCTTGCCAAGATTAATCCCTTTTTGTTTCTTTGACTTTCGATTATTCAATCCATCATCAGAGATGTCAATAGAATCCCCCTCATGTGATAAAGATTCCTCCGACATATCATCATTCTTATCAAAAGAGTTTTCTTCTTCATCACTCAATTCATTCTCTCTAGACATCTACAAAAATCAAAATACAAAGTAGGTAGTAAATAATAAATAGTAATGAAAGTATGAACATAAAAGGCTAAAAAATGACTAAATAGATATCAATAGAATCCAAGATGTATACCACATTTGATTGTTGCTCCGGTTTCATAGTGAAAAATTCGAGAAGTTGTTCCAAGAACTACTCTTTTTCTGCTACAGAGGAATGGACTTATGGACCGAAGCGGCGATGATGCTAAACATAATAGATATAAATTGAATCAATAAATATATAATCCTATAAAGTATAAAGAACTGCATTATGAAATAATATGGTTTCAAAGGTCATAGTAAACTTCAAATAACCCTGACAATTGCATGGTAGAGTAACTAGAGTTAGACCTTTAATTGACTCGCGCATT
The DNA here is from genome assembly GCA_019279435.1 of Zizania palustris. Lineage (NCBI taxonomy): Eukaryota > Viridiplantae > Streptophyta > Magnoliopsida > Poales > Poaceae > Zizania > Zizania palustris. Next base: position 47,408 of record JAAALK010000029.1, on the reverse strand, counting down.
GTGTGATTGTGTGAAGGGGAGGGCCTGAGGAGCGGCCTCCGGCCTGGATCTGGTGGACGAGGAGGCTGGAGCCTGGAGGCGGGCAGAGCGCCGGCAAAGATGGGTGCGCCGTGCGCCCGTGCGCGAGTCGGCGACGGCGAGTGCGCGACCGCCGACCGCGCTGGTGGGGGCGGCCGCCGGCCGGGGCGCGAGTGCGCGACCGCGCTGCGGCGCTGGTGGGGGCGGCCGGGTGCGGGCGGGCCGGCGAGACCGCCGGGGCGGGCCGAGAGTGCGTGCGGCGGCCGGCGGTGGCGGGTTGGCGCCTGGCGGCGGACGTGCGGTCTCTGCGTCTGCGGGCAGCGGGCGGCCGGGCGGCGGCGGGAGTGCGGGACTGCCGGTGAAGCCTTTGCGCTGCGCGTGCGCCTATTGCCAGCCAGAAGTGCATCCAAAATTTAGGGTTAGGTTATGGGCCATTGGGCCAAATGGGCTGCATGGACTGGCTGGCCGAGCCAACGAGCTGCTCGCGAGCCGGCTCGGCTCGGCTCGGCCATCAACCGAGCCTGCTCCCTGGGCTCGAGTTCGGCTCGGAGACTCAGCGAGCCGAGCCAGGCTCGGCTCAGCTCGGCCGAGCCCGAGCTGGCTCGCGAGCCTCGAGCCAAACTGCCACCCCTATACTTTGTGGGTAGCTCCCCTAGAGGTACAATGAGTGGCAGGTCCGGCGAGGCGGCTGTAGGGTTCGCCGGAAACAGAGGAGGAGGATGGGGCTAACTTGTGGTCGTCTGTGCTCCTTGATAGGTATGAGAAAAAAGTGAGGCTGATACGTGGGTCTTATTCACAAGGGTATAATAGACTATATACAATAAATTATAAGATTTCTTAATCTGAATCTACTTTGTAAGCCAAACAAGATAGTTGTTCTATAGTGGAGTTGCAAATCTATTCAAGATTTGATCCTAAAAAAATCGTGGAGTGGAGTAGAGCAATCCCAAACAAGCTCCAAGGCACGAGAGAAAAGCTCAAATTCACAATCATGAGAGAAAACGAGCTCGACGGGGTATACAAAGGCGAAGGCAGATTAAGGGATTCTTCAACCAAATAAAAATGATATGGTTGCATCTATCAAACAAATTAAGGGTGTATTTCGTTGAGATGCGGATTCTGAAAAAATTATTGTGAGCTATGAGTTGTAGAAAAAGTTGTGAGCTGTAAACTATGGAAAAGCTAAAAGTTATTTGATTGAGGTAGTTGTGGATTTCTGTTTTGATAGTAATGTCTGTAATACTTTTGATATTTGGTTACACTGTTAATATGCACTTAATATAAACACTGACTTTTTTAATAATGTGTATTTAGATCATTGTTGTAATAAGAAAACTAAAATAAAATTATTTATAACTAAAATGTATTTATGTTTTCCAACAATCATATATTAAATTTTATTCTTAGTTAATTATTTAGTTTTAATTTCTATATGTCAACAAAAGGAGTATTTCATTAATGGCAAAGGTAGGTAATTTTCACCAAAAACTAGTTGCGAGAATCTGTAGTATCTAGGGTACCCCAACTTCCTATTTGCATTGTAAAAATCTGTAGATTTTGAAAAAGCTGGGTGTTCAAAAAAATTGTTTAATTCAGATTCCAGTTTTCGAGCCAAGAAACTAGTTCAAAAATCTAAATCAAATAACCCTGAGCATATTTGTGCTATTGAGAAAGTTTTCATCTATCGAGAGCCCGGTGCAAGCTAGTCCATGGATCTAATTAGGTGTGAATCTTAATCTATCTCAATTTTTACTTTGTTTTGTATAAATTTATCATATATTATTGTTATCACTCGCAATATGCGAGTAACTAAGAAGACAAAAGTAAAAAATGCTTTATTCCTCCATCCCAAAGAAAACAATAGATTCCTCCATCCCACGTCGCTCTACAAACAACGCATAAACTCCTAGCAGTGCCTAGAATAGCAATGTCAGGTCAATTTCATGTGACCCCAATGTGCAGTGTTCTAAAAATCAGATCTAGGTGCCACCTAGTGCCACGCGGAGGCCAGCTGGGCAGGCACCTAGGCAGGTCAACCACGGCCTGAGCAGTTGACCGCGACACCTAGGTGTTCCAAAATCGGCAGCGAGAGGGAGCTAGGTGGCCAGATCTGGCGGCGGGAGGAGGGCACACGGCCAGATTCAGCGGTGGGAGGGGGCAAGCGGCCAGATCTAGCGATGGGAGGGGAGCAGGCGACGAGGGACGGTGAGAACCGGCAACCATTCTCCTCGCGGCAAGCCCTACACATCCTGCACCGCAACCACCTCCTCCTTGCTTCTTTACCACCATGCGCTCCGATGTGAGGTTATGACGTGACCAAAGGGGAAGAGAGGCGAGGGGAAGCACCTAGACTCAAAGTTTTGAATCCTTGGTGATCAGCAAAATGCATGTCACTTGCTGTCCGACGCTTCAAAATGCATGTCACTTGGCTGTCTTGACGCTTCACGTGGGGGAAGGAAAGTCACTTGGCTGTCTGCAGCTTCAGGTGGGAAAGTCAAGCCTCAGGTTGGAGGAAAAGTCAAGCTTCAGGTTGGAGGAAGAAAAGTTGCCTAGAACCAGCAAAGTGAAGTAATGAGGTCTGAAAACTAGTAGTAATATGAAAACTAGTAGTAATATGGATAGGCGCCGGGACCTTTTAGAACACTGCCAGTGTGGCGTACTCTGCTACGCAGTTGGGGCCATCAAGTTGAACTGAGAAAACCAAATGGAAACATCGTTTTTCCGCAGAATCTTCTGTTCGCTTCATGATTCGGATTCAATGTACACGCAGTTTCAGGTACAAGGCGCAAAAGGCGCCGGAGTCACTGTTTCAGGTACACGTTTTGTGGTTGGCATCAAGCCGCTGAATTTTATTCTGGAGCACAACACCTCAGTGCCCCAGCAGATGGGAGCATAACAGCAGTCAAACCAAAAAATTCGAGTTCATATTTGAATTGTTAGAATCTGCATAGGTTGCCTAGTTCGCGTGAGCAAACTGGATACCCTTCTCAATGGAAGACTTCAGCTCACCCTTGAGATTCTCCAGACCTTCTTTCTCAAAGTCAGAAAGCTGGCCCAGCCCAAGTACTTCCTCCACTCCGTTCTTGCCGAGCCTTACCTGGAGATGCAACAAAATAGTGTTCAGACCAACACCAGCTAGCAGTGAAGGAATAGAAAAGCAGATTTTAAATTAAAAGTTTAACCACAAGTGTCTTGAAAGGCATCTTAAAAGCATATTTTGATCCAACCAAAGAAGATATGGTTTGTTGCAACTTACCAAACAAAGCAGGAACCACAAGAAATATTGCAAAAGCAAGTCAAGATGCTAATTTTCCAATAGTCCTTGTGAAGAAACTTATGTACCGCTAGTACAAACTATGCATTCAAAGCTTCAAACTATGGCCTTGTAATAGCAGTGCTTAACAAATGAACACTGCTAGTACTAACCATACTTCAGTCAATGCATATGGTATGACACGTCATAGAACTATCTAGAACAGTAGATAACCATTTTGAATTTTTTTAAATGATGTTTATAAAAATACAAGCATACCACCACATTATATGTAGGACCGGGAAGCATCAGTAACACATTTAAGCAATTAATAATGTGGGCGAAGAAAGATAAAGCGAGAAGTCGAGAATTGTGCAGAACTGCAGATCTACATATTTTTAGCAGCATAACAATGTCAAACAGAAGCAAGAATAACACCTTTGAGGCAAAGAATGGCAGATCCGTTAGTGTTGATTGAACAAAAGAGCATTCTACAACATCAGGAACTCCATTGAGTCCCTTCAAGCACGCATCTGCAAACACCGCACCAGCATATATATGAAAAAGGAGAAACATATCAGCATGAAGCAAAAAGCAATGCATTTTTTATAAAATCAGTAAAGTATTGAATGTTGATGTAACATAAAAGTGTACTACAGAGTTTATGTTTCCAAAATTTGAACATATGTACATTTCACATGAAAGCATCTCTAAAGAACAGCATGTGCATTGTAGTGATGGGCAGGTTGCAAATCAAAGAACGTCGATTAGGAGAAAATTATTTAGAATGCCCTGGCATTTGATAAAGAATATCATCTCTACTACTGTACTACATCTCTACAATATAATAGACTCCAGTGGCGGTGGTGAATTGCCACCTATGGAATCTTTTATGTATGGGTAAATATATTATTTGTTTGTGTGGCTTAGCAATTTGTTCATTGATATTTGTGGGTAAATAATATATATTCTACTTTAAATATATATAATTTTGATTTTTAAAATCTAATGATATTGTTTTGAAATCTCTTGGAACAGATGGGTATTTCGCTAGTCAACAAATAGACACAATAGCATACTAGTATTGACAGTAGTCATAGTATAACTAGTAGACTAAGGTATAACAATATACATGGTAAGATTGTGTCATGGTGTCATGGCCTCAGATCATGGGACAGAGGGTCTGGCCCGCCTATGAAACTATTCACGTGAACAGTACCGCGGATGTTGTAGTAGCAGGTCCGGCCAAAGAAGGAAACATGATCTCAGAAATAAGGGGATTTAGCCAGAGAAGGAAATAGGTCCAAGGAAATCAAATAAGTATCAATTAGATATTGTCACGGCCCGCCCTTGGCCAGAGGTTGTAGCTGTGAGATGTCACCGTGACAAAGAGAAGAATGGCGCTAGAGAGAGCGCCAGCTTGGGGAGGAAGAAGACAGCACAGGGTGGGAAAATAGACAAGAGGGAAATGGAATCTTTATTAATTCTTGGTTGCCTCTGATCTGAATACATCCCCCATATTTATAGGGCACACAGCAAAACCATCTTAACTACTTTCCTAATTGCTACAGCCTTATCCTATCAGCCAGCCAGGGCCTCTTTGGGCGCCTCTTTGGGCGCCTCTTTGGGCTTGGGGCGCCGACTATAATACAGCCCCCACATGACATCTCCCCCCTCCCGCTGAAGCAGCTGGTCCTCAAGCTGAAATTCTGGATACAAACGCTGAAATTCATCCAAAGGAACCCACGATGATTCTGAAGAAGATAACCCTTTCCACTGCACCAAAAGTTCCAAGACTCCTCGTGCTACCTGAGACCGGATGACACGTTCTGGCGAAGGCAAAACACGACCATGGATCAGCAAGGGCAGGGACAGAGGCGCATTTGGAGGGCTTCTGTGAAACGGCTTTAGCAGACTAACATGAAACACATCATGTAGTTTTGATTTGGCAGGAAGACGTAGCCGGTATGCCACCTGTCCAATACGCTCTGCCACTTGATAAGGCCCATAAAAATGCTGGTTCAACTTAGCACGAGGTCTTAAGCCAAGGGAGGCTGCTGCCCGATGAAGTAATCGCAGCAGACCCAATCATCCACCGTAAACTCCACATCTCGATGTTGTTCATCATAATACTTCTTATAAACTTCTTGGGTCTGCACCAATCTTTCACGAATGTCCACCAAAAACTCATCTCGTTCTTGGAGATTCTTTGCCACAACTGCCACTCGTGAAGATCCCGGTTCATAAGACTGAATTGATGGGGGCGGCCGCCCATAAACCACGGAAAAAGGAGTTTCTCGTAAGGATGTCTGGAAAGAGGTATTATAACAATATTCTGCCCACAGCAACCACCGTAACCACTGCTTCGGCCTATCCCCGGTCAAACACCTTAGGTACATTGCTATTGACTTGTTAACTGCCTTTGTCTGCCCATCCGATTGTGGATGAAATGTTGTACTCATGTGTCACCGGCAGGGATTTCGGGGGAATTAGAAGGAACTAAACTTCTTAATTGATAAGGAAACAAGGTAGTTGGTCGAGGGCCTGGACCTCGTCGTCACGGCGGCGCCGTTGCGGCGACGCAACAAGGAGGCAGGGGATACAGATGGCGAAGCCTAAACTGATTACTCGACGCCTAGACTCCTAATTAGGTCTTGTTTATATAGGCACAAGACCTGACCCTTTGATCTAATCTGCTATAACCAACTTGATCTAATCTGGAATCTTAACTAATTAATCAAAACATATTTTATCCTAACTGCTACAATACCGGTGGTACTGTTCACGTGAACAGTACCACGCGGTACTGTTCACGGGCCTAGCCCACTTCCTATCCGTGACACTTCACCCGCTCTAAAAACACAGCTCGTCCTTGAGCTGTCGAGTCGTCTTCCCCGCTGTTGCCCACCACTTCGATGACGAAGAACTGGTCGGAGGCAGAAACGGTACGAAAGATATGCAGACAATGACGGCAGCCACGGCGGTCGACGGCACCATTTCATGCGGGGAAGCAGCAGCCCACGCACCAAACAGCGGCGCGGTGCCGCGCTGTGTAGGGCAGCGGCGACCGACAGCGGTGTCACGTCGTGCAGGGGTCTGCGGCGGGCCAACGAGGGTTCTGACGCCCCCCCTCCTCGGTGGCGCGGCGGCAGGTCTCCCTAGCCGCCATCACTGTCGGTGGCGGCTCGGTGAAGCTTTCGCCGCCCTTCTCTCTGGCAGCGCGGTGGCGGCTTAGGGCTCTGCAGCCCTCCGCCCTGTCGGTGCGGCGACTGGTCTGGATCCTGCCGCCCTCCTTGGCGGCGCAGCGACAGATAAGGTATGTCCCAGGTCACCGTCCCCGTGAGAAACCATGTTGAAGAATATGGTTTTGATATTCCAGATGTGATGAGTGATTGTCAACGGAAGTCAAAGGAATGGAGAGATGAAGACCTGCCGAGTCTGAGGCGCATGTGACTGTACACGGGCAGTGAGCGACGGCCGGGCAGAGGAGCCGCGGAGTCGGGCTGGCCCAATCCGGGTACATGGCTAGGAGCGGCAGATGATCCACTGGTCTGTTGACTGGGTTTGACTCAGGTACACGGGCGGCGAGCGATTGCCGGGCTGAGGAAGCTGCGGGGTCGGGTCGGCCCAATCTGGGTACCCGGTGCGAAGACGGTGGACGCTTTGTCAGTTTCGACGTAAAACTGACAATCTATGTTTAATGCATTTTTAGGATATTAATATGTAGTTTCTAAGTTTAGAATATTTTTATTTTTATTTAAGTTTCGTAATTTTTCTAAGAATATTTTAGTAATTTTCGGAATTTATTTTAGAGTTAGTTTATTTTACCCGAGAGTAAATTAGTCTTTTCATGTATTAGGATTTGCCTATAAATAGGCCCCTATCCCCTTGGGGATAGTTGACTGTTTCTCTTTCCAGATCAATCTACAGTCCATTTTCGTTTTCCATACTTCGATCTACAAATTACATCTAGATTTCTCTAGGAAACTGTTTTCTTCTCCGGCGGCGATTCCTGGCGTTTGCCTTCCGCGTGGACGGCAAGCTCGAGCGTGGTGCTAGTGTGTGACAGAAGCAGCGGTAGGCCAGCGCAGAGACGCGGTTTTTCCACCGCGCGGCAGCACATGCAGGCGGCGTACTGTGCAGAGCCCCGTCAGAGATTTACCATGCGCGCAGCGGCCGAAATTTTTTAATGCACAGCGTCACGGCTTTGCTCTGCAGCTTTTTGGCTTGTGGGACCCACTGACATTGCTGCTTTCTCACGGCATCTGGATGCGCTCGGAGCACGGCTGGCCACACAGGCTTTAGGCGGAATAGTATTTGTGTTACAGACGTTTGTGCGGTGCATCACGCAAGAAAGCAAACGGCGTGGTTTTTTGTTATTTTTTCTCTGTGCAGGACAACAACTTTTCTGATTTGGGCGCCTGTATCCGTGAAGCTACAGTAGTAGCAAATTCTGTGCATGACGAGCAGGAGGACATCTTGCAGGCGGGCCCACGGCGGAAGTCTCCGGTGATTTTTTCGATTGCGTTCGCTCCTCGGCTGCGTGCGGCGCAACTACCCGAGAAAGCCAACGATGCTGGGATCAAGATGACGAAGGTAAATTTTTAATCTCCTATTTCTTAGTAGATCTTTTTTAGAGATAATCATCTGCTAATTAATTAGCGAAAAATTTGTTTAAAATATCGTGGAAATTTAATCTGCCTAAATATTTTTCTAGCATATTTTTATTTTAATATCCCTTATTCTGTTTGTGTAAAAACAAAAATTTATTATTAGTTGCAACTTTATTTTTATTCTAGATTTACCTGAAATTTTTTAAGTTTATTTCTAAATAAATTTCTGGATGATTCATGTTTTTATTCAGTTGATTAATATTTCATGTATAGACTGCAATATAAATATTCAGTAATATATTTCTAGTATCAATTTTATTTACAGCAGTAGTTTTTATTTAGTTTATCTTTAATATCATTTAGACTAAGATACTAATCATTTTTAAGCTAAACAAGTTTTATTTCAGTAATTTGCTTTGTCAATATTATTTGTTTGGTTAAGTTTATTTGGTGTTGGGATTAAAATATAGTTTAACAAGAAATTTTTAGGCGCCCATTCACCCCCCTCTGGTTGTTACTTTCGGTCCTACAAGTGGTATCAGAGCAAGGTTAGGTTTTTCTAATATCTTAACCGATTCTAAACCTAGGTAGTGACCATGACGTCTTCTGATAAAATCCCATCCATAGAGGCTTTTGGCTATACTTATTGGAAGACTCGCATGCGAGTATACCTTATGAGCCAGAGCTCGGACATATGGGAGATTTGTGTTCATCCTAGTTTCACCATTACGACTATTGCTGTGGATACTGCTGAAAATATAATTACCCAGCATCAAAATAATAGTAAGGCGGTGAACATTTTATTTTCTGGTCTAGGTCCTAGTGAGTTCGAGCGTGTTAGCCATCTCACCACTGCTAGAGAGATCTGGGCTACCCTCCAGGCACATCATGAGGGGACAGCTCAGATCAAGGCTAGACTATATCAGACCTACCGGCGTGAGTATGAAAATTTCTCACAGAAGCCGGGTGAGACTGTTGAGGCTTTGTTTGGTCGTTTTCAATCAATCATTAACAAGCTTCGTGTTAACAAGGCCGAGGGTGATCAGCTGGTCTCGGATCATGAACATGCGCTTAAGGTACTCCATACCTTGGACCCTAAGATCTGGGAGATCAAGGTATCCTCTATTGTTGAGAGCACATCATATGATACCTTGACCATCGCAGAGCTTTTTAGTAAGCTCAAGGCCTCAGAGGTCGATATCCAGTTTAGATCAAATCTCACTGATTCTGGCTCAAAGACTCTGGCGCTTGCGACACCGTCGGCTGATCCTAATGCCATGAGTTGTACTGCCTTTTCCTTGATGTCTATCTCTGAGGAACAACTTGATACTCTAGGAGATGATGATTTGTGCTTGTTTAACAACCGGGTGCGACGTGTTTATGATAAGCGAATGTTTAAGAGACACGACACAAAATCCGGATGCTTTGAGTGTGGTGATCCAGGTCATTTTATCGTCGACTGTCCCAAGCAGAAAAATTACAAGAAGGGAACCGGCGGCAACTCCTACAACTCCGGCAAGCACGACAACTCCACAAAGGGAAAGCCCAAGACAAGATTCTTTCGAAAGGCTCTAAAAGATTACAGGCGTGAGAACAAGAAGCGAGACGAGACCTTCTTCGCCGAGATGGAAAAAAGATTCTCCAAGAGATCCTCGTCTTCCTCATCGTCCTCGAGTTCAGGTGATGAAGATATCATTATCAGGAAGGGGAAGGACAGGGACAATCCGGCGGGCCTTTGTTTCATGGGCTTCGGGGAGAAGCCGAAGAGTCACTCACGTCACAGCCGAAGACCTCACAAGAGCTTCTGCTCAATGGCTCTTGGGGAGAAGAAAGAGAATGACTCCTCCGACGACTCCGACGACGACGATGAGAATGTATCATCCTATGAACAAGTTGTTAATTTACTAGAACAAAACAGTCAGGAGTTGAAGTATCGGGAGAAACTGCTTAGAGGGGCTAAGAAGAGGATAGATGAGCTTGAGAGTGAGCTTGCCACAACAAATGGCAAGATTGAGAGTCTGTTTTCTTTCCCTTGCTTGGGTGATAGTGGTGAGTGCCCTAACTGTGAGGTGTTGTTGTGTGACCTGACGACTCTTAAGTCCAGATACACAGAGAGAGTAGATGAGAGAGACACATTGGCCACTAAGCTTGAAAGCGCTCAGCAGGAGCTAAAAGATGCTCATGCCACTGTTGTCGCACCTTGTGTAGACTGCCCATCTCATTTAGCTAGTATAGCTGAGCTGAGAGCCAAGAGTGATGAGCAGTTGAGCGAGTTAGCTGGAGTGAGAGGTGAGTTGGAGCAGACTAAGCTAGAGCTTGAGACCTTGTCAGTTCCATCCACTGTTTGTGAGAACTGCTTATCCATTAGAATGGAATTGATCAAGCTAAAAGCTGAGAAATCTGTCGAAGTTGATAAAGAGTGTGAGATCTGTTTGTCTCAGATGGAGGTGTTAGCTACTTTGAGAGAGGAGCTAGCTGACGTTCAGAACGAGAACTTTTACCTCCGTCAGATTCTGAGTTGGATTAGTGCTAGAGAGCCACAGCTCGGCATGATGATCCAGCAGTTCAAGAGACATGATGGTTTTGGGGTAGGGTACACATATACCAAGGCTGATTTTGAGAGCGCCATTAGCCGTGCAATGGAGTGGAGTAAGATGACTCCCGAACAGAGATATCCCAAGACTCACTCCACTGAGTCCTTTAAGGATAGTCAGCCCAAGGATGGAGTGATCCAAGAACAACCTAAAGCTCCACCTAAGAAGCAGATCTGGGTTCCTAAGCCTAAAACTCTTCACACTTCTCTTGATTCTTTACCTGGACCCTCTCACACCAAAGATGATACACCAAACACCACCAAGCCTAAGAATCCCAAGTCTCAACCACATCCCAAGAAGCCTACCTATCACTGTGAGTTCTGCCAGAGAGACGGGCATCTAGAGGAGTTTTGCTTCAGGAGGAAGCGGGTTGAGCGAGTAGAGAGAGCTCAAAGTGGGCAGGAACAGTTCTACCAACAGGGTGGTAGACAGAGAGTTTCTCGACGTAGAGAGAGGCTAGAGGCCAAGGCACGTCGTGTAGGTGGTGGTAGAGGAGACGGTTTTTATGATCGTGCTCCGGAGGGTGGTTTTCGTTCCGGTAGAGTTCCAGATCGTTATGGATATGGTTTTGGACCTCGTGACCGTGATTTTAGGAAGAACAGAGGACCGCGCTTTGATCCGCGTTTCGGTCCAGACTCATATGATTCTTTTTGCTTCCCTACTTTTGAGCAGATGGCTCGACACTGGTTTAGCACTTTTGCTAATCCCCGCATTGTACCGTTTGCTCCCACTCATAACTATTGATGTTGATTTGGGAGTTGTGTATTTTTTTTGATATTTTGAGTCACATTTTCATTGGTATCAGTTTTTTTTACTTTCTTCTTTATCTTTATTGAGTCTTTTTGTGTGTGCGTTCATATCATGCATAATCATCAACCACTTTTTGAGCTTGCTTATGCTATATGATTAATCTGCTTTACTTCCTCTAGCTAGTATATGTTTTTGATTATCTGTCGATGATCATGTTCTGGGTCAGTTCACATGATATATCTGATTTTTGTCATATGCATGGCTTTTATGCTTTAAAATCATCACCATTGCTTCTGGTAACTAGCATGTGTAGGTTGAATGCTTTCGCTATCTTTTACATGCCTTGTAGCTAGATCCTTAATTAGATGCAGATATGCAACTTGGACATTTATATGCTTTAAATATGAAAAATGTGCTATAAAAATGATAAAAATTCAGAAAAATGAAAAATTTATGCATTTTTATGTTTATTAGAAAAGATCCAGGTGGGCAGGTGGGTTTGCTTTGTCGCATTGCATTGTTCTGGACTGCTTACCATAGCACTTTGGTATGAACTAGAACGGTGTAATGTATGCCAATACCACTGTCTTAAGCTTCTGATGGTCTAGTTCTGGCCTAGGCTTGACTTGATCGGTTAGCATAAGATTTGACATGCAAATAACCCCTGGCAGAAATGAAAAATATAAAGAAAAGTCTGAAAAATTTAAAAAGATGACAAGTTTGCTGAAGCACTTTGTTTTTGGACAATGCTTATCTTGGTAGATATCAGTTAGCTTTTGCATATCATGCTTTACTTTACTTGTTAACTAGAAAATGTGGTGATGCTTTTGTTTTGCAAAAATCGAAAAATGCGTGCTAATGACTTTCTTAAGATATCATCTATTGCACTGATCATGTCATGTATCTTAGACAGTATATCTTTTGCTATACCTGTTAGATGTTGTAATCGCAGTGAATCATATCTAAGAAGCATGCTTTTCACAATCCACCTGCACCCCATCTGCATTCATAGCATATTTTGAGGGGGAGCTGCATTTCAGGGGGAGTTTGTGTTTATGTCTTTTTAAAGTGCATTTAGTCTCACTTGATGAGTCCAATTGTCAACAAGGGGGGGAAATTTTGGATATATTTTTGGCTTTCTCTGGGATTTATTTCAGGGGGAGTTTATTCTTGTTGGTAATTTTGAGATTTGCACTTGTTTTTGAGGCTTTACTTTTGGTTAACCATAATGATTATTTTCGTGCTTTTATTTGGCTTTTGGTCATTAGGGTTAAACTTTTATTTTCCTTTTTCTATTTTCTTTTGTCTTTGTTTGTCTGTTTCCACATGTTTTGCAGGTTCTGGAGATGAGCTGAAAAGAGTGTTGACAATGCACTCATCAAGAGGGAGATTGAGAAACCATGTTGAAGAATATGGTTTTGATATTCCAGATGTGATGAGTGATTGTCAACGGAAGTCAAAGGAATGGAGAGATGAAGACCTGCCGAGTCTGAGGCGCATGTGACTCAGGTACACGGGCAGTGAGCGACGGCCGGGCAGAGGAGCCGCGGAGTCGGGCTGGCCCAATCCGGGTACATGGCTAGGAGCGGCGGATGATCCACTGGTCTGTTGACTGGGTTTGACTCAGGTACACGGGCGGCGAGCGATTGCCGGGCTGAGGAAGCTGCGGGGTCGGGTCGGCCCAATCTGGGTACCCGGTGCGAAGACGGTGGACGCTTTGTCAGTTTCGGATATTAATATTTAGTTTCTAAGTTTAGAATATTTTTATTTAAGTCAGGTAATTTTTCTAAGAATATTTTAGTAATTTTCGGAATTTATTTTAGAGTTAGTTTATTTTACCCGAGGGTAAATTAGTCTTTTCATGTATTAGGATTTACCTATAAATAGGCCCCTATCCCCTTGAGGATAGTTGACTGTTTCTCTTTCCAAATCAAATTACATCTAGATTTCTCTAGGAAACTGTTTCTTCTCCGGCGGCGATTCCTGGCATTTGCCTTCCTCGTGGACGGCAAGCTCGGGCGTGGCACTAGTGTGTGACAGAAGCAGCGGCAGGCCAGCGCAGAGACGCGGTTTTTCCACCGCGCGGCAGCACATGCAGGCGGCGTACTGTGCAGAGCCCCGTCAGAGATTTACCATGCGCGCAGCGGCCGAAATTTTTTAATGCACAGCGTCACGGCTTTGCTCTGCAGCTTTTTGGCTTGTGGGACCCACTGACATTGCTGCTTTCTCACGGCTGGCCACTAGGTGTGAAAGTGGTTCGGATAGTTTCCGACCGTATCCGGAAAAACGGATTCGGATTCGGATTTTTTGATTCGGATACGGATTTTTCGGATACGGATTCGGATTCGGATATTTTTTTTCGGATACGGAAACGGATATGATATGCCTGATATCCGTCGGATTCGGATACGGATTCGGATAATCCGGATAGTTCTTATTCGGATATCCGGCCCATTAATAATATAGGCCCACTGGCCACACTGCAGGCCCACATCACATAAATAGGCCTTCATATTGGGCTGGCAGGCCCACTGCCATGGCGCCATGGCCCAACCGCCCAAGGAGTTTGAAATAAAAAATCTTCTTTATTTTTTTAAAAAAAACATTTTTTTTAAAAAAATAAAGAATATTTTTTAAAAAATATATATATTTTTAAAAATGGGATAAATTTCTATAAATTTAAACAGATAAAATTTTATAATAAATAAAAAATATTTTTTTAGTTTTTTCAATTTAAATTTTAGAAACACAATGAATTAATGAAAAATAGCAAACTTTGTCAAAATAATTTTAAATTTTATCACAGCATCTATGTATCGTATGATGATACCATGAGACGTATCGTATTTTTCAGACTTAATTTGAATTTTTTAGAATTAAAATTTCATTAAGCTCTACGTTGTCCATCGAGTGTCGTAACATTTTTTTAAAAAATATCTTTCAATTTAGTGGATACTGACTTAAAATAGACTCACATGCATGAATATGATTTTTCTAGAATTTTTAGTTCATTATTTCATGCACTTGTAGTTCAAATTTGATAAATTTCAATATAAATCAAAGAAACATACATAATGAATTAAAAATAGCAAACTTATGTATAAAAATGTGAATTTTTTTTATAAGATTAGATATGTTGTATTTTAATCATAGAAAAAAAATCAAGTTTAAACAAAGATTTAACTATTGATTTGCTTTTAAACCTATCACATTCTTCTTAACATTCTAACTCATTACTCTCAAATCTCCATCTTTCTTAACATCGTAGATGCAAACTTTGTCAAAATAATTTTAAATTTTTATCACAGCATCTTTGTATCGTATGATGATACCATGAGACGTATCATATTTTTCTGACTTGATTTGAATTTTTTAGAATTAAAATTTCATTAAGCTCTACGTTGTCCATCGAGTGTCGTAACATTTTTTTAAAAAACTATCTTTCAATTTAGTGAATACTGACTTAAAATAGACTCACATGCATGAATATGATTTTTCTAGAATTTTTAGTTCATTATTTCATGCACTTGTAGTTCAAATTTGATAAATTTCAATATAAATCAAAGAAACATATATAATGAATTAAAAATAGCAAACTTATGTATAAAAATGTGAAATTTTTTTATAAGATTAGATATGATATATTTTGATCATAGAAAAAAAATCAAGTTTAAACGAAGATTTAACTATTGATTTGCTTTTAAACCTAACACATTTCTTCTTAACATTCTAATTCATTACTCTCAAATCTACATCTTTCTTAACATCGTACATGAAAACTTTTGTTAAAATAATTTTAAATTTTTATCACAGCATCTATATATCGTATGATGATACCATGAGACGTCTCGTATTTTTCAGAATTTATTTGAATTTTTTAGAATTAAATTTCATTAAGCTCTATGTTGTCCATCGAGTGTCGTAACAATTTTTTTAAAAACTATCTTTCAATTTAGTGGATACTGACTTAAAATAGACTCAAATTCATGAATATGATTTTTTTACAATTTTTGGTTCATTATTTCATGCACTTGTAGTTCAAATTTGACAAATTTCAATATAAATCAAAGAAACATACATAATGAATTAAAAATAGCAAACTTATGCATAAAAATGTGAAATTTTTTTATGATATTATATATGTTGTATTTTGATATTAGAAAAAAATTCAACTTTAAACGATCATTTATATTTCAAATTTACAATTTTAAACTTTATCTCTCTCACTCCAAAAATAAGTAAATAGTCAACTTTGACTAAAACTCTATCAACCCTAATTTTTCTTTCTCTCTCCCGGTCTCTCCTACTCCTGTCACCTCTCTCTCCCTGTTCGTGATGATTTATATGATGTTAACTATTATTTGTCATTTGTCTATTGTGATCGTGAATAAATAATACATTATTGATATTCGGTAAGTATTCGTAACCGTATTCGTATTCGATTCGTATCCGCTCCGTATTCGTATTCGATGATATCCGACTCCGTATCCGTATCCGGATTATCCGAATCCGAATTCGAATCCGAAAAAATATATGAAAAAGGATATGATATTAGTGATATCCGTCCGTATCCGATCCGTTTTCACCCCTACTGGCCACACAGGCTTTAGGCGAAATAGTATTTGTGTTACAGACGTTTGTGCGGTGCAGGACAACAACTTTTCTGATTTGGGCGCCTGTATCCATGAAGCTAGAGTAGTAGCAAATTCTGTGCATGACGAGCAGGAGGACATCTTGCAGGCGGGCCCACGGCGGAAGTCTCCGGTGATTTTTTCGATTGCGTTCGTTCCTCTGCTGCGTGCGGCGCAACTACCCGAGAAAGCCAACGACGCTAGGATCAAGATGACGAAGGTAAATTTTTCATCTCTTATTTTTTAGTAGATCATTTTTAGAGATAATCATCTGTTAATTAATTAGCGAAAAATTTGTTTAAAATATCGTGGAAATTTAATCTGCCTAAATATTTTTCTAGCATATTTTTATTTTAATATCCCTTATTCTGTTTGTGTAAAAATAAAAATTTATTATTAGTTGCAACTTTATTTTTATTCTAGATTTACCTGAAATTTTTTAAGTTTATTTCTAAATAAATTTCTGGATGATTCATGTTTTTATTCAGTTGATTAATATTTCATGTATAGACTGCAATATAAATATTCAGTAATATATTTCTAGTATCAATTTTATTTACAGCAGTAGTTTTTATTTAGTTTATCTTTAATATCATTTAGACTAAGATACTAATCATTTTTAAGCTAAACAAGTTTTATTCCAGTAATTTGCTTTGTCAATATTATTTGTTTGGTTAAGTTAATTTGGTGTTGGGATTAAAATATAATTTAGCAAGAAATTTTTAGGCGCCCATCCACTCCTCCTCTGGTCGCTACTTTCGGTCCTACACCCCGTCGCTGCCGGCTCCTCGGTGCCTGCTTTCCTGGCTGCGAGGCAGGGGACCCCTCTGGTCCACCTCTCCGCGGTCTGCTTGGCGAAAGTCCCTGTGCCCGCCATCCTAGCCCTGCTCCGGCGTGTGCACAGGAACACAACAGGCGGTTGGAAGTTCTTGGCGTCCAGGAGGGGACCGAACGGAAATCTCCAGTGCTGTTAATCTTTCCTCTGGACTTTGGATTGGCATTAGTCTTTCTTCGATGGCGTATAAACGCTTCATTATGGCCTTCAATGTCTCTTCCACCCCACCCCCTGATCCGGTGTCGTCTTGTGAATTCATGGCAACGGAAGTTGAACCAATCAGTTCTGATACCAAGTTGTCACCGGCAGGGATTTCGGGGGAATTAGAAGGAACTAAACTTCTTAATTGATAAGGAAACGAGGTAGTTGGTCGAGGGCCTGGACCTCGTCGTCACGGCGGCGCCGTTGCAACGACGCAACAAGGAGGCAGGGGATACAGATGGCAAAGCCTAAACTGATTACTCGACGCCTAGACTCCTAATTAGGTCTTGTTTATATAGGCACAAGACCTGACCCTTTGATCTAATCTGCTATAACCAACTTGATCTAATCTGGAATCTTAACTAATTAATCAAAACATATTTTATCCTAACTACTACAGTACCGGGGGTACTGTTCACAGGCTTAGCCCACTTCCTATCCGTGACATCATGTTCAGCTTAACACCTACTAGGCGGAATAACTCCTGCCAAAACTTTCCTGTAAAAACTAAATCACAGTCGCTGACAATTGATGATGGTATACCATGTAGGCGTACAATCTCAGAAAAGAAAGCCGTTGCGACTGAGCAGGCTGAATAAGGATGACCGAGAGTAATAAAATGCGCATATTTAGAGAATCTGTCCACCACTATTAAGATTACTGATTTGCCATATACCGTGGACAGTCCCTCCACAAAATCCAAAGATATATCCATCCAAATTTGAGAGGGAACCGACAGCGGCTGTAGTAATCCTGCGGGATGCAAATGCTCAATCTTGTTACGTTGACACACTGTACAGCTGCTAACATGCTCCTGTATTATTTGGCGAAGACGTGGAGTATGGAAATCAGCCTTGAAGCGATGCATAGTTTTCTGGATTCCTTCATGTCCAGTCGAATGTGTTGCTAATACAATTTTTGGTAGTAGCACCGAATCGGGTGGGATATATGCCTTGCCCCCAAACGTGAGAATATCATCCACCCATGCCCATGGTCCAGCTAGTTCTCCCAACCGAAGCTGATCTTTAAGTGCTTGAATAGCCGAATGGCTTGCGTGCTCTTCACGAAGCCGCGTGAAGAACTCAAATGTTGGGGCTGAAAGAGCAGCTAATTCAACTGGTTCTGAGTCACGTCGTGACAATGCATCAACCACAATATTTTGTCTTCCTGGCTTATATTCCACTTGGAAATAAAATCCCAGAAGCTTGCTCACCAATGCATGCTGTGGAATAGTGGACAGCCGCTGATCCAATAAAAATTTTAAGCTGTAGTGATCTGTTCGTACCACAAAAGGTCGACCCCATAAATATGGCCGCCAATGGCGGTGTTGGGGGAAAATACTCCATTTTCAAGACTTTGGAAATCAACGGTTAAAGATAATTCACCAACATCAAAGTTCACGTTCATCTCCGAAGGTGATAAAGTTTCTAAGCCGAAGGATACTTCGGCATCATGATTCGAAGGTATCCTCCGAAAGCTACGAAGCTACAATGGAAAACAGCAAGACTGATAAGACGTCTGCATTATCTACCTTCTCCGGATGTATTTTACTATTTTAACCATATTCGGGGTACCGAATAGTTTCCATTATGTCGGTTGTAATTGAGGGGTAAATAGGTCTTTTCCTTAGATTTTTTGCCTATAAATACCCCTTCTTACCCTGTAATAGGCATGAAATACTCAGCTATTCAATACACAATTTCGGACTACTTGAGCTATTATCCTATTCGGAGGCTCAAGATAGTTCTCAACACGAACTCTCTGTTTGTTAGTTCTTAATCTTCGAGAATCTGTTAGTGTAATCTTTTACGCCAACAGTTGGCGTCGTCCGTAGGGAACCTAGTTCTAAAAGCTAGTTCTTTACTGCTGACTGTACTTCGAAGAGCACTTGCGGAGGGAGTTTCGGAGTCTCAAGATTCCGTGCACCCTTCGGTAAGAGGCTTCCTAGTGCAGCTCGAAGGCCTTTCCTCGCCTTCCCAAACCAATTGAACTCCTCGATCTTCGGACCTCATCTTCATTAGTCATGCCTCCCAAGCGGAGCCTAGCCTCCGATCCTCCCCGAAGGTCCCCTCGGACCAACGGTGCAGGACCCTCAGCTATCCCGCTAACCCCCGAAGGCGTCGCCGAACGTCGAGCACCCAAAGGCCCTCGAGCCGCTCCCACAGTGCTCCAAACCGACTACACCAGTTCCCGAGACCCGAAGCTCCCCTCCGAAGGAGACGAAGACCTTCCCGAGGACGAGGTTACCCAAGTAGCGCGACTTCAAAAGGAAGTGGCAAGGTGGAGGCAAGATGTTGCCGATCGACTCCGTTCTCAAGCTTCCACTCATGCTCTAGAAGGGCCTCAAGACGATGGTACTGGCGACCTTCCCGAAGCTGTCCAAATCCCGGAGGAAGCCGAGAATGCATCCTTCGATGACGAGTCTCCGTTGCATCCGGACCTGCAGAAGGTGCCCTTCGACCCCAGGTTTAAAGCCTCAAAGCTGCACAAGTACTCCGGTGGGTCTGACCCCGGAGAATTCGCTCGTTCGTATGCTTTGGCAATAGAAGCTAGCGGAGGGGTGCGTAACACTATGGCGAAGTGCTTCCCCCTCGCTCTTGAAGGTATAGCTCTCCGATGGTTCTGGTCTCTAAAGCCAAGATCGATCAAGTCTTCGGAGCAGCTGAAGAGGAAGTTTGTAAGCAACTTCCAAGGTACATTTGTGGCCCCAATGTCGACTGGGAGTCTGTTTCAGGTGAAGCAGCAAGCGGAGGAGACACTTCGGGAATATTTCACACGCTTCGCCCACACCAAGTCTCAGATCAAAGGCTTGTCTACCTCTTCGGTAGTTGATGCTGCGCGCGAAGGGGTGCTGAACCCAGATCTCAGCAAGCTTCATCGGAAACCGGTGTCATTTGTGGCACAGCTGATGGCATACTTCGAACAGTATGCCAAGGCAGAGGAAGGCTGCCTCCAAAGAACTACAGCACCTGCACCTGCCCTTCG
Source organism: Zizania palustris (assembly GCA_019279435.1). Lineage (NCBI taxonomy): Eukaryota > Viridiplantae > Streptophyta > Magnoliopsida > Poales > Poaceae > Zizania > Zizania palustris. The sequence goes on along the minus strand of JAAALK010000029.1, from coordinate 27,528 downwards.
AGAAGTGAAGACGGAGCCCTGAAGTCCCAACCTCTCCGCAAGCCCCCCTGACAATCGTTTCAATGATCATAGGCGGGGAAAGAAGCACTTCCGCTCGGAAGTGTTGAACATTGCACCCTCTACCCCGAAGGCACCTGCCAACTTTCAACAGGCGCAAGGCTTCAAGGTTGGAGCTTCGAAGCCCAAGAAAGAATAATTGACAGGCGCCAGAGCTTCTTCTGTTGTGTGCATGGCGAGAATAGAAGCCATCACACAAAGGATTGTAAGTTTGTATTAACCCTTCGAGGTGAATACCTTGGACAAAGTACAGGGCGAGGTACTTCGGATCGAGCCGCTCCAACGGCACGTTTGGAGCCCGTGCAAACCGTGGCCCAACCGGCATCCCCGAAGCACCTATGCAGCTCCCGGTGGCCAATATTATGCCACCACCGAAGCAGGAAGATCCCCAAGATCGCGGCAAGCGAGTGGTCCTGCTCATCTCTGGAGGGGGAACCCTCGGTAACATGTCAAAAAGGCAGCGGCGAGAATATGTACGCGAAGTAGGGCACATAGGGACCTCGAATTCTGCGGCAGGAATGCCTAAGTGGTCTCATGTACCTATTTCCTTTACTGCCAATGATGTTGCGGGGGTGAAATTCCCTCATGCTAACCTCCTAGTCATTTCAGCTGATATAACGAGAGTCGAAGTTCGAAAGATCCTAGTAGACGGCGAGAGCTCCATAGATATACTTTTTGTCCATACCTTCGACCAGATGTGAATTCCTCGGAGGCATTTACTTCCGGCGGCCCGCCCACTCCAAGGCTTCGCAGGTCCGCCTCTCGATGCCCTCGGCCAGATAGGCCTCGAGGTTGCCTTTGGAGAGGGGCCCTTAGCCAGGGTGGAAGAAGTGATCTTCGACGTCGTCGATGCCCCATATGCCTATAATGCGATTTTTGGACGGGGAATGTTAAACCAGTTCGGGGCTATAGCACATCATAACTACTTATGTCTCAAGATGCCCACGCAAGGTAGAGTTCTCACTATTTCAGGAGACCAAGCTGTAGCCCGAAGAATGGAGTATGACCACGGTCAGCCATTGGACCCTCAGCAAGTGCACAGTGTGTCGAAGCACACAGAAGAGGTTTCGAAGTCTTCAAACTACTCGAAGGGCATTTCTCTAAAGCCAAGCTTGGAAGGTAAGATAATCCTGAAAGATGGCAAGGAGTACCCAATATAGTTCGGCAAGGGGCTACCTTCGGAGATAGCTGTTTCATTGGAGGAAGTAGTCAAACAAAATTTGGATATCTTTGCCTGTACCGATGAAGACATCACCGGGGTTGACCGGAGTATCATCGAACATAGTTTGCTTGCCAACCCGAAGGCTAGACCAATGCGCCAGGGGCTCCGAAAGTTATCAGCAGAGAGGGCAGACCTCGCCAAGGTAGAAGTGGAAAAATTGCTAAGGGTTGGCATCATCAGGGAAGTAGCCCACACGGAGTGGCTGGCTAACCCTGTTTTTGTCAGGAAGAAGGGCTCTGGCAAGTAGCGCATGTGCATTGATTTCACATCATTAAATAAAGCATGCCCGCGAGACCCCTACCCTAAGCCCCGAATAGACCAGCTGGTGGATTCTACGGCTGGCTCCGAATTACTGAGCTTCCTGGACGCATACTCTAGTTATCATCAAGTCTGGCTAAAGCGCGAAGACGAAGCCAAGACGAGTTTCATGTTACTAACCTCAATTAGAGAGAAGATAATCCCACCATTAAGGTGGATGTATATATATATAGCCATGAGATGGGCCTAGATGACTTAGATGATATATGGGCCTTATATATATATGGGCCTTAACACCCCCCTCAAACTCAAGGTGGATCGGAAACACTGAGTTTGAGCAAATGAAGCCGATGTTGCTCTCGAGTCTGTGCTTTAGTGAAGAAATCTGCAACTTGTAATTCAGATGGCACATACTGAAGAGCAATAGTCTTCTGATGACAATGAGACCGAGTAAATGATGCATCAACACCAATGTGCTTTGTAAGATCATGCTTCACAGGATTCTTAGCAATCTGTATGGCTCCAGTATTATCACAGAGAAGAGGTGTAGGATCAACACAAGAAATACCAAAATCTATCAACAACCATCAAAGCCATATAATCTCAGATGTGGTAGTAGCAAGTGCTCGAAGTTCTGCCTCTGTACTGGAGCGAGACACCGCTGCCTGCTTCTTGGACATCCATGTAAGAGGAGAAGAACCAAGAAGAATGCAATAACCAATGATAGAGCGGCGATCTACCGGATCGCTCGCCCAAGTGGAGTCCGAGTAAGCATGAAGCTGAAGCGGACTATCACAAGCATAAAACAAGCACTGAGATGATGTCCCTTGTAAATATCGCAACACACGAAGTAAATGCCCAAAATGAACCGAAGTAGGAGCACTCACAAACTGACTCAAAATATGGACAGCGTGAGCAATGTCAGGTCTGGTAACAGTGAGATAAACAAGACTGCCCACAATGTGCCTATATCGAGAGGGATCCTTAAGAGGTGTGCCATCAGTAGGACGAAGCTGTAAATGAAGATCCATAGGTGTTACAGCCGTCCGATTACCAGTAATTCCAGAACGAGAAATAAGATCTCGAATATATTTGGACTGAGAAAGATAATAGCCCTTGGCAGAATGTAAAACCTCAATCCCTAAGAAATAGCTGAGAGGTCCTAGGTCAGACATCAGAAATTGCTCACTAAGTTGCTTTTTCACCTGAGAAATATGTTCCCCATCATCACCCGTTATCAACATATCATCCACATACAAAAGAAGCAAAGTGCGTCCATGTGACGAGAGATGAACAAACAAGGCAGGATCATGATCACTGGGAGAAAAACCAGCAGCTCTTATCACAGTGACAAAGCGCTCAAACCAAGCACGTGGAGCTTGTTTAAGACCATATAAAGCACGACGAAGACGACAAACATGTCCAGAGGGTACATCAATGCATGGGGGTGGTTGCATATAAACTTCCTCATGCAAATCACCATGAAGAAAAGCATTCTTGACGTCCATCTGAGATATAGTCCAAGAACAGGTAGCAGCTACGGCAATCAGAGTACGAACAGTAGTCATGTGGGCAACAGGAGCAAAGGTCTCATCATAATCCACACCCTGAGTCTGCTGAAAACCTCTAGCAACAAGACGAGCTTCATATCTCTCAATAGTGCCATCTGACTTGGTCTTAATTTTGAACACCCATTTGCATGTAATTGGTACTGCATGTGAGGGTAATGGAACAATATCCCAAGTGCCAGTACGATCCAGGGAAGCAAGCTCTTCAGACATAGCAAGTTGCCATTCCGAACTACTAGAAGCTTCTTGATAAGTGGATGGCTCATCAACGATGGCACTTACACATGGGAAACCGAACCTGTCAGGAGGCTCAATAGTAGCACGATCTCATAGATTGTATCTCGAACCAACCTGTGACTCATCAGAGATAGCATGTGACTCATCAAGTATGTTAGAATCATCAGAAACAAGTACATTAGGACTGGCCGAGTTAGGATTCGATGGAGACTCTATGGGATTAGTGGGACGACGAGTGTAAACATGTATGATGGGTGGTTTAGAATGTGGAGGTGCAACTGTGGTGGGTGGGGAAGGATCGTTGGGTGGAGGGAGACACATAAACGATGTGGACTCTGTGGGAGAATAGGATGACTGGGTAGACTGGTTATAAAAGAAGGGACAGTTCTCATCAAAAGTCACATCACGAGAGATACGTATGCGACGAGAAGAAGGATCATAACAATGATAACCCTTATGCTCAGGACTATATCCTAGAAAAACACACTCAACGGATTGGGCTGTCAACTTAGTTCGCTCACGAGGTGCAAGCAGAACATAGCACGTACACCCAAACACCCGAAGATGATCATACCTAGGAGGAGTACCAAAAAGGACTTCACCGGGGCTCTTGCCAGACAGTTTGGATGAAGGTTGTCGGTTAATGAGATAAACAGTAGTGGAAGCAGCTTCGCCCCAGAAATGCGAAGGAACAAAAGAGGCAATCAGAAGGGTGTGAGCAGTCTCTATGAGATGGCGATGTTTGCGTTCAGCAACACCATTCTGAGCATGGGCACCAGGACATGAGAGCTGAGCAAGGGTGCCTTCAGCGGTCAAGAACTGGCGAAAAGAATCAGATAAATACTCACCACCAGAGTCAGAGCGAAAAATTTTAATGGAGGTAGAGAGCTGAGTATGAACCATGCGAGCAAAAGACTGGTAAATGGAACGCAATTGAGAACGATGTTTCATAAAATAAATCCAAGTATATCGAGAATGATCATCAATAAAAATAACATAAAACTTATGACCACCCTTTGTAACAAAGGGGGTAGGACCCCATACATCGGAATGAACAAGATCAAAAGGTCTAGCAGAGTAGGAAGTACTAGAGGGATATGAAAGTTGTATCTGTTTGCCAAGCTTGCAACCCTTACAATGAAAACTAGACTCAATAGATGTAGGACCTAAACAACCTTTATTTATTAATGTAGATAACCGAGACCCACATAGATGACCAAGACGATGATGCCACTTGGCGAAGGAAGAGGTAGGTGCCGATGCAACGGATGACACCTGAGCGGTAGAAGCAGCGGAAGAAGGAAGCCTCAAGGTGTCCAAAACATAGAGGCTAGGGGCACCTCTACGGCGATGGCCAGTCCCAATCACAATCCCGCTTCGACGATCCTGAATAAAACAAGATGAGTCATCAAATCCAACAAAACAATTATGGTCTGTGACTTGACCTACTGAAAGAAGATTCATGGACAACTGTGGTACAAAGGAAACATTAGGTACAGAAAACTGAGAATTGCAAAGTGAACCCTGATGAGTAATATGGCAAGATGTACCATCGGCTGTCTGAACAGAAGCACCATCAGTGACCGGCTTGCAAGCAACCAACTGAGATTGATCAGATGTCACATGAAAAGAAGCTCCTGAATCAAGAACCCAAGATGACTGAGCAGCACTGACAGGGGAGGCAGCAGCAATGGACACAAAACCTTTGGAGGTACTACGCCCACGGGCACGGCGTGCACGATACTCAGCCAACTTCTCTGGATACCGAACAAAGCAGTTCTCCGAACGATGACCAGTCTTCTTGCAATGGTCACACAGAGTACCCTCAGAAGAGCCACCTGTAGCTGGGCTGGACCTCTGAGAAGCTGCAAGTACACTGTGGGGCACTGATATTGGAGCAGACGCAAGTGAATGAAGACAGGTCTCTTCAGCAATCAGGGCAGACAAAACATCAGGAATGGATGGAGTGACAGGGTTACTGAGCTGTTGCATACGGATAGACTCAAAGTCTGATCTGAGACCAGGACAAAACTGATACATAAGAAACTTCTCAATGAATTTGTTCTTCTGATCACAACAGCCTGAACATCCCCTAGTGCACTGAGGAACCATGGAGAGCAATGGTCTCATCAAGCGATCAAAGGCAGTGTAGTACTCATCTATGGAGAGATCATTCTGCTGAAGACCATGAAGTCCTGTCATGAGAGTATGTAGCAGAGCACCACTATTCTGAACATATCGGCGCTGCAAATAATCCCACATCTCCTTAGCAGTTTTGTGATGCTCAAGACTCATAATCAAGGACTCCTTCATACTTGTGACAATGGCACTCATAACTCTGCCATCATTATTCTGCCAGGTCTTGATTTCTGCAGCACCAGAACCATCTGTTGACTTATCAATGGGAGGAGCATCAGTCAAGTGAGATGCAAGGGCATAACCTCTCAACACAGTTTTCACAGAAAAAGCCCATTCTCGATAATTGTGACCATCGAGTTTGATAGGGATGGCAATAGCACTAGATTGAGTCATGGCAGCCAAAAAAAGAGAACACAGAACAGATGAAAAATAAAACAGCAGCAGAGGGCACGCAGCAGCAGCGGGGACCGGCTTGGGGCACGCAGCAGTCGCGACGGCGAGACCCGACGGTGGCTGGACGGCCGAGACGGCGAGGCAGGAGCAACCCGCGACGGTAAGGCAGGAGCAGGCCGAGGCAGAAGCAGGTCCCGACGGGATAGCCCAGAGGCGCCGCGACGGCGGCCGGAGGGGCCGCGGCGGCGGCCGGGAGAGGGGCCGCGGCGGCGGCCGAGAGAGGAGCCGCGACGGCGGCCGGGAGAGGAGCCGCGACGACGGCGGTCGAGACGCTCCGCAGGGGCCGCGACGGCGGCGGTCGGGACGCTCCGCAGGGGCCGCGACGGCGGCCGGAGGGGCCGCGACGGCGGCAGGAAGAGGAGCCGCGACGGCGGCTCGGGGAGACAAGGTGGAGGTGGAAACAGGGGAAAAAAACAGATCGAGATTAGAGATCCCTAACCCTAACCCTAGCTCTTGATACCATGTTACTAACCTCAATTAGAGAGAAGATAATCCCACCATTAAGGTGGATGTATATATATATAGCCATGAGACGGGCCTAGATGACTTAGATGATATATGGGCCTTATATATATGTATGGGCCTTAACATTTCATAACCCTATCCGGAGTATTTTGTTATGTAAGAATGCCTTTTGGCTTGCGAAATGCCGGAGCCACCTTCTCACGTTTGATAGCTAAGGCTCTTGGTCATCAAATAGGCCGAAATGTCAAGCCTATATGGATGATATTGTAATAAAAAGTGTTGTAAAGCACCATTATAGCCTAGACTTAGCTGAAACATTTGAGAGCCTCCGAGCATGTGGAGTTCGCCTCAACCCTGAAAAATGTATATTCGGGGCGCAAGCAAGAAAACTACTAGGGTACTTAGTTTCAAGTAGGGGAATCGAAGCTAGCCCAACGCAGATAAGCGCATTGCAAAGAATGGCTCCAACAGAAAATTTGAAGCAGGTCCAGAAGCTAACAGGACGGCTCGCAACTCTCAGCAAATTCCTGGCCAGATCTGTCGAGCAAAGCCTTCCAATTTTTAAAGCTCTAAAGGGGTCCGAAAGTTTTAACTGGACGCCGGAGTGCCAGAAGAGCTTCGATGATATTAAAGAATACCTCGGAAGCCTGTCAACACTCACTGTGTCCCTCCTAGAAGAAACTCTACTTTATCTTGCAGCAACGAGCTCCGCATTAAGTGTAGTATTGGTCAAAGAAGTTGAGTTTAAAGGAAAACTAGTGCAAAACCCAGTTTATTTCGTCTCAGAAGCTTTGTCCGGAGCAAAGAAAGATACTCCGAGCTCAAAAAATTTGCTTATGTTTTGGTAATGGCCTCGCATAAGCTATGACATTACTTCCTAGCACATAATTTTATTGTTTCTACCTCGTATCCCCTTGGTGATATGCTTCGGTGCAAAGATTCTACGGGTAGGATCGGAAAATGGGTTGTCGAGCTAGCTCCCTTTGGTATTTCCTTCACGGCAAGAACAGCTATCAAATCTCAGATCATAGCTGACTTCGTGACAGAATGGACTCCATCTGCAGTTTGGGCTCCGAAAGAAACCTCCGAAGGTCTGTGGACAATTTTTTCTGACGGAGCCTATCAGGCATCTGGTGTCGGCGCTAGAGCTGTGATAATATCGCCGTCAGGGCAAAAGGCCATGTATTCTACGAGGCTCAACTTTAAGACCACCAATAATATCGCAGAGTACGAAGGAATCCTGCTAGGACTCCGAAAGGCAAAGGCATTTGGAGCAGCAAGGATTATAATTAAAACAGATTCCCAAGTCGTCGCAGGGCATGTTGACAAAGCTTTCAAGCAAGGAACCCGCGTCTTGCAAAGTATCTGAAAGAAATCCACAAGACAGAAGCAATGTTTAAAGGATTTTCTGTTCAGAGTATCCCTCGAGCAGATAATCAACTTGCAGAAATTCTAGCGAAGGCTGCAGCCGGAGCATTGGACGTCCCGGAGGGTGCTTTCTATGAAGAACTTGTCAAGCCTACAGTAAATCAATTACCCTCCGCAGAAGTCCTTTGCATCCCAGCTGTAGATTGGTGGACCCCGATAATGGATGTCTTGCAAAGCAGCACAGTCTTGTCAAAAGGTTCAGATTTCCGAAGGTTGCAAGCAAGGGGTCGAAATTATGAGCTTGTCAATGGGATATTATACAAAGCCGAAGTTTGTTCTCCCTTACTCCGGTGCATCTCACAACCCGAAGGCCAAAATATACTTTGGGACATTCACGAAGGTTTATGTGGAAGCCACCTGGCCCCCCATGCTCTAGCAGGAAAGACAATTCGGTAGGGACTCTATTGGCCAACAATTGTAAGAGATGTAGAGAAATTAGTTCGAACCTGTCAAGGATGCCAGTGGATGGGTAGACGGAGTCACCGTCCACCAACACCACTTCAAGTTATTGCCCCGGTGTGGCCAATGGCACGATGGGGAATGGATCTCATCGGCCCTTTTCCAATGGCAAAAGGCAGCTTTAAGTTTGCAGTGGTAGCAATTAAGTATTTTTCTAAATGGGTCGAAGCTGAACCCCTAACTGCTATCACTTCAAGGAATGTGCAAAAATTCTTCTAGTAAAATATCATATGCAGGTTCGGAGTGCCAAAGGAGTTAACTATAGATAATGGCACCCAGTTCGAAGTCAAACCCTTTAAAGAATTTTGCGAAGAACTGGACATCAAATTATGCTTCGCAGCAGTTAGCCATCCACAATCCAACGGAGCCGTCGAACGAGCCAATGGAATTATTCTCTCCAGTTTAAATCGAAGGATTGTCGGGCTGGGCAAAGGACTGTGGATTCTATGGTCCATTCGGACCACTCAAGCCAGGTCCACAGGCTTCACCCCATTTAGGCTGCTATTCGGAGATGAGGCCATGACTCCTACGGAGCTCAAAGGTGGATCCCTTCGCGTAGTAGAACCAGAAAATGAAGACGAGAGAAGCACTTCGCTGGACTTGTCAGAAGAAACAAGGCTTCGAGCCGTCACCAATATGACGAAGTACCAAGACCAAACAAAGACATGGTATGACTCGAAGATAAAAGTGAACGAGCTTAAACCAGGTCATTTGGAATTGCGAAGTGTAATAGCTCCGGGGAAGCTAGGAAATAAATGGGAAGGGTCATATATTATCCTACACTCAGGGCGCCCCGGTTCGTTTAAATTAGCTAATTTAGAAGGGGAAGAGTTGAAGCATGTATGGCATGTGGAGCACCTTAAACGTTATTACGCTTAGGGGCTCCTTGTAATCAATTGTAAAAGTACCTTTCTAAATAAAGATGGAGGTTCGAATTTTGTTTACTCTTCAAACATCCCTTACTCCTGGTACCTTACTCATGGTGGACGCATCAGGAGAACGGAGATGCTTGCGGAGTCAAGCATCTTTCAAGGAACCCAGACAACGGCCTTCGAACCATTGGTTCAAGGATTCCGTTGGGCAGCCTACGGATTCCAGGCTCTAGCTTGTTAGGATCCGTAGAAGAGTCTAATGACTTTAAAAGAACATATTTCCAGTCTCTGAGTTCGAAGCATCTGTAAAAGAGCCGTAGGTGGCCAGCCTACGGATTCCAGGCTCTGGCTTGTTAGGATCCGTAGAAGAGTCTAAGGACTTTAAAAGGACTTTAAAAGAACAGATTTTCGGCCTCCGGGTTCGAAGCATCTGTAAAAAAGTCGTGTGTGTTTAAAGTGGCTGCTGCTTGTTGGAGCTTCTCGACCTCCGCTCTGAGCACCACACATTCGGCCTCGGCCTCTTGGGCCGAAGTTTGGAGTGCAGTGCTGCTCTGTCGCTCGACCCGAAGTGCTTCGTCGGTGGCGGCCCTAGCCCTCTGTTCCTCGAGGAGCTCCTCCTCCAGTCGAAGTGTTTTGTCTTCGGAGCTTTTAAGGGCAGACTGAAGGGTAGTAACCTTCCTCTTGAGCCGATTAGTTTCGAGCTCATTGGAAGTCGTTGCCGCTCTAGCAAGGACAAATTGCTGCAAAAAAGCAAGTACCAAGTAATTTCATTTATTGATTGAATGCACTTGTGGTGTGTTGCATACCTGAAGGGCAACCCTTTCGAGGGCCAAGTTAAGCTCTGGGGCTCTAGCTTCGCTCAAGACGGAGACCAAGTCGGAGTTTACGACTTCTTGGCCCTTGTCCGCCAAGGGCTCCAGAAGCGCCCGGAGGCCCGTTCGCTGCTCCAACAATGGAGCCAACAGAGGGAGCCAGGACAAGGCCTGGCGATCGTCTACGGTTGCCTCCTCCTCCGAATTGCTCGCCGAAGGATCGTTGGAGGAAGGCGTCGCCGTCAAGGCAGCGAGGGGACCGAGGCTCGTCATGCTCTTACCCCTCCCCGGCACAAAAGTCGGAGCAGGGACTCCGGCGGAGGTAGATCCTCCTTCGACTGATGCCCCCTCGGCAGGAACTGCTTCGACCGAGACGGCTCCAATCGTTGGAGCTACTGTGTCTGCCGGAGCCTCAACTCCGAGAGAAGCTGAAGCTCCATCTATAATCGGAGCTATGCTACTCCTCGACGCACCTACAACATTAAGGTACTTAATGAATATTTGTGGGTAATAGTTGTTACATGAATTGTAAAGGCAAAAGTTTCAAAGTATACCTTCGTCTGCGCCTTGAGGCAGAATTGTAGGGTCCTCCAAGACTTCGTACATTCGGAGGTACTCGTCAAGGTCATCCCCCAAAGTCCGCTCCGGTGTAGCCGCTGCAGGCGCCTCGACCTCCGGCACTATCACCCCGGCCACAGGCGAGTTGGGAATAGTTGCCTCAAGCTCTAAGCTCGCGGCGACGGGGTCAGGGGAGCGTGCTATGTCTGCCTCTGTAGCCTCTCGAGAAGGAGCTCCGGCTGCATCCACGGCCTCGTCTTCACTATCATCAATAAGATAGTTCTCAAGGGCCTTCCTCATTCGGGCGTCGGAGTCCTTTTCTCTGGAGTCTTTCGAAGACGAGCTCCGAATGCCCAAGGAGGAAGGCGAGGACACCGGAGTCAGCTGAGGAGGAGGCTTCGTTGTTTTCTTCCCCTTCTTGATGGGGGTCTTGACGGCTTTCTTCGAAGGCTCGGCGATGGCTTTCCTCTTCCGAGGGGCCACTCCGGTCGAGTCAAAGTCTGGCAGAGGTGGGGGCTCCATTCCGAGAGCAGTGTTAGAAAAATCGGTGATCGGTAGCTGATCGGTCGACCACCGAGTAGTGATTAATCGGTTAATCGGGGATTAACTGAATTAATCGGTCAATAAATAATTAAATAATATATTACCTGCCTATTTTTCTATCTCTTTCTCTTTTATTGTATCTCCTCACAGCCCCTTACTTTTTACCTGCCTGTTTTCTGCATATTTTTTTTCTCTTTTACTTTATCTATCTCATTGCACATGTCCCCAACTGCCTCAGTGTTAGCACTGCCCACGACTGCTCTCTCTCCACTGCCCATCCCGCATACACTACCTCTCTTGTTCTCTCTCCTATCTCCTTCTCCCTTTTCTCTACTGAAAAGCAAATGCCTGAAACAGTTTAATCCAACGAGCCCGATGGCGTTGGCGGCGGCGGCCTGGATTTGGCGGCGGACGACTACGCTCGCGCGAACAGTGTGCGGACGACGCGCAGACAGCGCGGACAGCTCGCTGTAGGGCGCAAAAAAGCGGGGACGAGGCACGTACGACGCGGAAGAAGCAGGGGCGAGGCGCGAACGGCGGACGACGGGGACGCGGCGCTGGATCTGCCAAGATGGGCACGTCTCCGTCCATATCTGGCGTGCGCAGGAAAGAGGGAAAAGGGGAAAAGTGTGCAAGAGAAAGGGAAAGTGCTGAGTGGGGTGTGCAAAATCCCATTTTTCTGTACTGGACCGATTAATCAGTGCCACCGATTAATCGCCGATTAATCATCGATTAATTGGGTTGACCACCAATTAATCGGGTTGACTGACCGATTAATTGGTCCACCGATTTCTGGCCGATTTTCCTGTAAATTAAATGGACTGGGGCCGATCACCGATTAATCGGCTGATCGGCCGATTTTTTCAACACTGTCCGAGAGTCCTCCACACTCTGTTGAAGCGCTCCCAGCTTCCAACCAACTCTATCCTTTTCTCCCTCTCCGCCACTGTAGGGGCTCCGAGCACCCGTTCGGTGGCTCTTGCTATCTGCTCCGAAGCTAGCGCCAAAGGAGCCGCTGAAAAAAGGTTGCATTTTATAAGTATGTTATTTCTTTCCTAATATATTACTGCAGGAAGGTCGAAGATTTACCTAGACTTCGAAGCTCTCCCTCCGAAGCGTTTTGGAACGCTATCGGCCAGTCGGCTCCGAGAGGCGGGATCCGGAGGGCAATGAATTCCTCCGCCAGATCCCGCATGCTCATGCGGCTGGCTATCGAAGAAAGCAACCCAAGCCGCGTTGAGAGCAGGCTTGGGTTCGGAGTGACTTCGGCCTCCTTCCGGAACTAGATCTCTTGAAGGGGCCCCGCGAAGCGGGAGTCTTCTCCGACCTCGGCATAAAACCACCGGAGGATCCAGTTGGTATACCGCCGATCATTGATGGCCTTCGCAGGGAAATGTTGTGCATGCTCCTTCCAAAGCTGAAAGTTGATACTCTCGAAGGCTATCAACACCTTGGTATCTCCGAGGTCGTCCTGTGGCTTCGGTTGGCAGGTGGCTTCGTGGGTGGCGGCAAAGATCTCCGATCTTTCTTCGCATCCTTTGGCCCGAAGGGCCCATTCGAAGATCGCCAGCCTCGCGATGGCGTTGGGGGACAATTGAGGTAAGGTAATGTGAAACATTTCCAATACCTCTGATAGGAAATCGATGGCAGGAAGTCCAAGTCTAGCTTCGAAGAACGCTTCGAAGACCACTACTTCTCCACTTCGCGGCTTCGGGGTCGACTCTGTTCGCGAGACCGGAGTCCTCATTCCGGGGCCCAGCTTCCCGGCCTCCGCCTCTTCAATGTATTCCGCAGTGCTTGTGGACTGGCCGATGAGGAAGCTTTGCAGGATCTTCTTCTTGAATGGAGGGCGGAGCTCCCGAGGATTTTTGGGCCAAGAACTTCCTAGAGCCCCCTCCATGGCCGCTGCTGCCGAAGCCGCTCAAGCTTGCCTTTGCACCAAAGTGCTCGTTGCCGCTGTCATGGTTGTGCTGGTCCTCGCCATGAGTTGATCGCTCAGAAAGGTTGAAGGGAAATTTTGGAGGTTGAAGAAAGTGATCTTTGGAAATCAGGCTCTATAAAAAATTTTGGTGGGCTTTGACCCCCCTTTTATAGCCTTTCCGCTAGCTATTGCGCTTCGGTCACGTTCACATTGCAGGTTCGACTTCTGCTGCTGACAAGTGGGACCAAGAAGTGAAAAGGTGTGAACCCACGGTAAAATTTCGATCGTTACCTTTTTCGGGAGCATAACAGCTACTTGAAGGGTAACGACTCAAAATTAACGGTTCTTCACGACGTTCCACCTCCGTAACGGTTCACTTCCCTGCGAAGTCTGCGAAGTGTTCACACAGCAGTCCCAATTCGAAGCTTTCATCAGAAATACTTCGATGACAAATACCCTTCGAATAACTGTAACACCCTCAAATTTCTCTAAGTCCTTGAATATGAAAATATTCCTTGCGTATACTGCTTTCCTGTCATACAGGTTAAATCGGAGAAGCGTATTCGAGGGGCTACTGTTGAGGGAAAATACTCCATTTTCAGGACTTTGGAAATCAACGGTTAAAGATAATTCACCAACATCAAAGTTCACGTTCATCTCCGGAGGTGATAAAGTTTCTAAGTCGAAGGATACTTCGGCATCATGATTCGAAGGCATTCTCCAAAGGCTACGAAGCTACAATGGAAAACAGCAAGACTGATAAGACGTCTGCCTTATCTACCTTCTCCGGATGTATTTTACTATTTTAACCATATTCGGGGTACTGAATAGTTTCCCCTATGTCGGTTGTAATTGAGGGGTAAATAGGTCTTTTCCTTAGATTTTTTGCCTATAAATACCCCTTTCTTACCCTGTAATAGGCATCGAATACTCAGCTATTCAATACACAATTTCGGACTACTTGAGCTATTATCCTATTCGTAGGCTCGAGATAGTTCTCAACACGAACTCTCTGTTTGTTAGTTCTTAATCTTCGACAACCTGTTAGCGTAATCTTTTACGCCAACAGGCGGACTGCCTTAACCAAGCCGATGAGCTCCTGTTCATATGCTGCCAGCTTGGCATGACGTGAAGCAATTGGTCGACTGAAAAAAGCAACCAAACCCCCACCCTGGTTTAAAACAGCACCAAATCCAGAACCAGATGCATCACACTCTGCCACAAAGAGCTTGGAGAAGTCTGGTAGTTGAAGAGTTGGGGCAGATGTCAGGGCCTGTTGTAGCATTTTAAAAGCTTGAGTGGCCTCTGGAGACCAGGCGAAAGCTGCCCGCTTGAGAAGTTGTGTGAGGTGCTGCTATTTCGCCAAACCCTTTGATGAAACACCGATAATACCCGGCCAAACCCAAGAATCCTCGTAATGCGCGAACTGTGCGAGGTGTTGGCCAGTCTAACACGGCATGTACATTCTGTGTATCCATCTTTACACCATCACCGGATATCATGTGTCCTAGATAAGCCACTGACCGGACTCCAAAAAAACATTTCGAGCGCTTGAGGACCAGGTGATGCGCACGGAGGCAAGTGAAGACTGCTCTGACATGCCTGAGATTCTGCCCAAGAAGGACTATAAACCAAAATGTCATCAAAAAATACCAGAACAAACCGGCGTAGAAAGGGCTGAAGAACATCATTCATTAATGCTTGGAAAGTTGCCAGTGCATTTGTGAGTCCGAATGGCATAACCAGGAACTCAAATAAACCCTGATGAGTTCGAAAGGCAGTCTTCTCAACATTTGTTGGGCACATGCGCACCTGATGATAGCCTGATCATAAATCCAATTTAGTAAAAAATTGTGCACCCTTAAGTTCATTCAAAAGTTCCTCTACCACTGGAATAGGAAATTTGTCCTTTGCCGTCTTGTCATTAAGAGCCCGATAATCAACACAGAATCGCCACGTGCCATCATGCTTCTTGACAAGAAGCACTGGTGCAGAGAATGGTGATGAACTGTGCCTTATGATGCTTTGCTCAAGCATGTCCGTGCACTGCCTCTCGAGCTCATTCTTTTGGTGTTGTGCATAGCGGTATGGACGAACCGCTATAGGAGGTGTTCCGAGCAGGAGATGAATATGATGGTCATGGCGGCGAGGCGAAGGCAGACCATGGGAATCAGCAAAAAGATCAGCAAATTCCTCCAATAATCCGGCCAGAACTTCAGGCCCGGAACAAGTATAGCTTCGTGGTTCTTGCGAGGTGTGATGTATGGGGTCCCCTATGGCCGGCGCAAGAAGCACCAGAGGGCCCAAGACTAGTAATAAATTATGTTAGAAGATAAATCTGTTGTAGTCTTGGTTTGTTAGAAATCAGTTGTATCTCAGCTCTACATAAGCTGAACCTAGCAGAGAGGGAAAGGCAGCCAAAGATTGTATCTTGCTCCAGCCAATCCCTGCCCTTCTGGTGCGCCGTCGCAGCCATAGCGACTCCGGCACGCCGGCGGGGTCCAGGGCCACGGCCTGTGACCTCCTTTGAGTATAATCTACGGCGAATTCCCAGCTCTAACGTGTCCCAACCCCCTGTCTGATACTCCTGGTTCCGTGTCCATGGGTAGCGGCGACGGCATGAAGGAGTTGATCGAGAAGCTCGCCGCCAAGATCGACGACTTGAAGACGTCCCTCGACAAATTGGCGCCTCTTGCGCCGGTGGCAGAACAGCTAGCCACGCTCCCGTCTAAGGTGGTGGCGCTGCAATCTTCTGCGTTCGAAAATCAAGAACAGGTGAGGGCCCTCAACCTCGCAATCCTCCACGTGGAAAATGCGCAACGCGAGGGCAGGGCCCATGCCGAAGACAACGGCGACACCACCGGCGAGGGCTCCATCAATCGGTCCAGGCAGGGACCGGTTCCCCCGCTGGAGAACGACCGCCCACCTCCCAGGGATCGGTTTCGTCAATTACCGCCGGAGCAGGGACACGGGCATTACAACAAGGAGGAAGATGCATCGGACAGCAGATTCCATCCTCGCGTTCGCTTGGAGTTCCCATCTTTCAACGGGAAAGAAGACCCCCTGCCGTGGCTGAACCGCTGCGAGACTTTTTTCCACGGTCAGAACACGCCGGAGCGTCGCCGCGTCTGGTACGCTGCCATGCACCTCACCGGGGCGGCCCAGCTCTGGTATGCGCGGCTGGAGCTCACCTCCGGCACGCCATCTTGGCGCCGTTTCGCGCAATTGGTGCTGCAGCGATTCGGCCCGCCCATGACAAATAGTCCGGTCGGCGAATTGATGCTTCTGCGTCGCACAGGCTCGATGGAGGAGTACACCGAACGATTCTATTCCTTCGCCTGCCGCGACGCCGACCTCACCGAACAGCAGTTGATACAAATTTACACGGCGGGCTTAGTAAATCGCTTAAAGACAGATGTGGCCCTCCGCCAACCGGCAACCCTGGACGACGCAATAATGCTGGCCCGCGCCTACGAACAGCGTATGTCCCTGGAGTCTTCGGTTCCAACAGGCAGCCGCGGGGAGAGGTCGTCGGGGCATGCTTCAGGGGCAGCCCCCACGGCCAGGAGCACTCCTATAGGACAAATGGCGGCGTCGGCATCATCAGTAACACCAAGAACAGCCAAGAACGCAGCCCTGTCATCTACACTGCCTCGCCGCCGTTTGACACCAGAAGAACTCGCTCAACGCCGGGCCGACGGACTATGTTTCAATTGTGACGAGAAGTACGCGCCCGGCCATCGCTGCAAGAAACTGTTTGTCTTGGAGATTCTCCAAGCCAATGACTCAGAAGAGGAATTTGAGGGAGGGACAGAATGCCATGCCATGACAGGCCACCCTCCTGAGCCAAGCATATCGCTACACGCAGTCACTGGTATACGTGCCAAAGACTTCCAGACCATGAAGATCATCGTATCCATTGGGGACGCAGTGGCGGTGGCATTACTTGACTCGGGATCATCTCATAATTTCATAGACCTGCAAATGGTAGATCGAGCAGGCATTATTTTACAGGCAAGTACTAAGTTTGTCAGTCACAATAGCCAATGGAGAGCGTGTGACTTCACCGGGCCGGGTCAAACAACAGCCGATGCAGATTGACGGGGAGGAGTTCCACGTCGACCTATATGCCCTCGCCCTCGGTGACTATGACATGGTCCTTGGCGTCCTGTGGCTCAGGACGCTAGGGCCCATCCTGTGGGACTTTGCACGGTATACCATGGCATTCAAGATTGGCGACAAACGTATTCGGTGGCATGGAGTTGATGCCACTGCTGGTCCAGATTTGGCAGCTATCTTGGGCAGGGAGGACAACCTCATGACAACCTTACTCGAGGAGTTCACTAGTCTGTTTGAGGAACCCCAGGGACTACCACCACGGAGACACATTTGCCACCATATTCGCCTCAAACCAGGCGTCGACGCAGTAGCAGTACGTCCCTACCGCTACGCCCACGCCCAGAAAGATGAATTGGAGCGCCAATGCGACGATATGCTTCGCCTCGGCGTCATACGACCGACCACATCCGCATTCTCCTCCCCGGCGCTGTTGATCCGCAAGCATGACGGCACCTGGAGATTCTGCGTCGACTACCGCGCCCTCAATGACGCCACGATTAAAGACAAGTTTCCCATTCCGGTGGTGGAGGAACTCCTTGACGAACTGCGCGGCGCCAAGCACTTCACCAAGCTTGACATGAGATCTGGATATCACCAGGTGTTGATGTACGAGGGAGATATAGAGAAGATGGTGTTCCGCACACATCAGGGGCTGTTCGAGTTCATGGTGATGCCGTTCGGTCTCACGAACGCCCCCGCCATGTTTCAAGCGCTGATGAACACCATACTACTACCCTTCCTTCGTCGGTTTGTCCTCGTTTTTTTTATGATATTCTGATTTACAGTTCCTCATGGGCGGATCACCTCCGCCATGTTCGTGCTGTTTTTCGCACTTTGCAAGAACATCAACTTCGTCTGAAGAAATCGAAGTGCGCGTTCGGGCAACAATCTGTGGCCTATCTGGGCCATATCATCTCGGAGGAAGGGGTAGCCATGGATCGCCAAAAGGTTAAGGCCGTTCTGGACTGGCCAGCGCCCAGGTCGGCACGAGTAGTACGGGGATTCTTGGGCCTGGCGGGGTATTATCGACGGTTCATCAAGGACTTCGGTATCATCGCCGCTCCACTGACGGTGCTATTAAAGAAAGAGGGCTTCCGCTGGGGAACCGAAGCAGAAGGGGCTTTCCACAAGCTCCAGAAGGCGCTCACAGAAGCCCCAATATTGCAGTTACTAGATTTTGGCAAGGAATTCATTGTAGAGTGATGCTTCCGGCTCAGGATTTGGGGCAGTACTACATCAAGGTGCCGGGGCCGTAGCATTCTACAGCCGGCCAATAGCCCCAAGACACGCCAAACTCGCAGCATATGAGCGCGAACTCATCGGGCTCATACAGGCAGTGCGACATTGGCGGCCATATCTTTGGGGTCGGTGTTTCCTAGTCCGCACCGACCATCGGAGCCTCCGATTCCTCCTAGATCAGCGCCTTACGACGATTCCACAACACCAATGGGTGAGCAAATTGCTGGGTTTTGATTTTGTGGTGGAATACAGGCCGAGCAGTTTAAATGGCGCCGCAGATGCCCTATCTCGCCGAGATGAGCACGAAGCAGAAGCAATGGCACTGTCGGCACCTCATTTCGAGTTGTTTAATACAATTCGGCAGGAGATTAGTGATTCTACAACACTATCTACTCTTCGGGAGGAAATCCGAGGAGGCGCAAAACCAGTAGAATGGTCCTGTGGTGGACGATTTGATCTTATATAAGGGTCGAATATTCATTGATTCTTCATCAAGCTTACAGACATCAATTCTGGAGATGGTGCATAATACGGGTCATGAAGGCGTCCACAAAACACTGCATCACCTACGTGCTGATTTTCACTTTCCCAGAGATCGGGCGGTGGTGCAGGAATTTGTGCGCGCCTATGAGATATGTCAACGCAATAAGACAGAGCATTTGAGGCCTGGGGGGTTGCTTCAGCCCTTGGGAGTGCCGACATCTGTATGGGAGGACATAGCAATGGATTTTGTGGAGGCACTTCCGCGGGTTAACGGCAAGTCAGTCATATTGACAGTGGTGGATAGGTTTTCCAAAGCAGCCCATTTCATTCCCTTGGCCCATCCATACACGGCGACATCTGTGGCTCGAGTATTTTTCTCAGAGATTGTATGCCTGCATGGGATACCTTCTTCCATTGTCAGTGATCGCGATCCAGTCTTTACAAGTAACTTTTGACGTGAGCTGTTCCGATTGGCAAGGGTGAAGCTTCATCTGACCTCAGCATTTCATCCCCAATCCGACGGCCAATCAGAAGCAACTAACAAAATTGTCGCAATGTATCTAAGGTGTCTGACAGGGGATCGTCCCAGGAACTGGTTGGAGTGGTTGCCTTGGGCAGAATTTTGTTATAACTCCTCCTACCAGCAGGCTCTACAGACGTCCCCTTTTCAGGTGGTCTACGGACGGGCTCCACCATCCATCTGTTCTTATGCGCCGGGGGATGCCCGTTTGCCAGCAGTAGATAAAGCAATGAAGGAAAGAGATGAGTTCCTGGCAGAGGTAAGGGACCGACTTGACCAAGCTCAGCAACATTACAAGGTTGTTTATGACAAAAGCCATCGACAATTGGAGTTCCAGCCTGGCCTATGGGTCTGGCTTCGTCTTTTGCACCGGGCACCAGCCTTCCTACAGGTTCGGGGTCGCAGTAAGTTGGGACCAAAATTCTTTGGGCCATACAAGGTGGCTGCACGCATAGGAGACGTGGCCTACAAGCTCGAGCTGCCAGCAGGTGCACGCATTCATGACGTGTTTCATGCGGGATTACTCAAGCCTTTTCATGGGACGCCTCCTACTCATCCACCAGTGCTACCACCAGTACAACATGGCAAAGTGATGGTTGAACCAGAGAAGGTGTTGAAAGGAAGACTGGCCCGGGGTAAAAGAGAACTACTGGTATGTTGGAAGGGCGCGCCGGCTTCAGAAACAGCTTGGGTGACATTGGAGGATTTCCGGGAACAATTCCCTGAATTCCAGCTCGAGGACGAGCTGCTTGTCCAGGGAGGGAGAGATGTGATGTATGGGGTCCCCTATGGCCGGCGCAAGAAGCACCAGAGGGCCCAAGACTAGTAATAAATTCTGTTAGAAGATAAATCTGTTGTAGTCTTGGTTTGTTAGAAATCAGTTGTATCTCAGCTCTACATAAGCTGAACCTAGCAGAGAGGGAAAGGCAGCCAAAGATTGTATCTTGCTCCAGCCGATCCCTGCCCTTCTGGTGCGCCGTCGCAGCCATAGCGACTCCAGCGCGCCGGCGAGGTCCAGGGCCACGACCTGTGACCTCCTTTGAGTATAATCTACGGCAAATTCCCAGCTCTAACGTGTCCCAACCCCCTGTCCATAACACGAGGCCTTAGCATCAACGCTGCTCCATGTGATTTGCCTGCCATGGTGCTGAAAAGATAGGTGCTTGTTGGTGAAATCCCACAAGATTGGTCCCAGGGTGCGCAACCACTGCACACCAAGGACCATATCAAAGGTGTCGAGTGGCATGACAAAGCAATCAGTGGGGAAAATTTCGCCATTGATCTGTACTGCCACATTAGTTATGAGCCCGCTGCATGTTACGCTATCCCCATTAGCCACGCGGACTCGGGTACCTACACAGGGCCTAAGAGAGAGCCCTATGATGGCAACAGCCTTCTCTAACAGAAAATTGTGCAGAAAATTGTGTAGATACTGTGTCCACCAGCGCCACAAGTTCTAGCCCTTCGATACAAATGGCTAGCTGTATCGTTTCCGAGTCCCGCGGTCGTATTCCGGCAACAGCATAGAGGGAAATTCCGGGATCGCTTCATCGTCATCAAAGGACGGGGCACATAACCAAAATAGCCGTTTACATCTGTGACCCGAACTGAATTTTTCATCACAATTATAGCATAAGACGGCCTCTCGTCGTGTCTGCATTTCCTCCGACGTTAGGGTGCGACGTTGAAAGCGCCCTGTTCTGGAAACCGGGGCTATTTGGACCGTTGTGGGCTGCTGAATTGGCCAGGGTTTGCTGTATAGCCGGCCGAAAAATCTGTGCTTGGCTCTAGTTGTTCTTGGCCCTTGTTCTTGCTGCCTCATCTATCTTGGCACGCAATTCAAACGCGCGTGCAAGGCTTATCGCAGTCTCCAACGAAGCGGGTGCTCGAAGCTCAACATCGATTTGCAATGTGCCTTGTAGGCCTTGTGTAAATAATTTAATTTGTTGTGCTTCCGTAAGTGCTCCCGCACGGCTAAGAAGGGCCAAGAAGCGTTCTTGATAGTCCGAGACAGAACTGGTCTTGCGGAGGGCTGCCAATTCCCCAAGTTTGCTATGCCGAAGGGGAGGCCCGAACCTTAGTTCTATCATTTCTGAAAAGCACTTCCACGAGGGGGTGACGTACTCGCGCTCCACGCGGGTGTACCACTGTTGTGTTGCCCTTGTGAGATGGAATGGTGCGAGCAACACCTTCTCTTCTTCCATAGTTCGTTGACCACGAAAGAATTGTTCGCACCGGCTGAGCCATGTAAGGGGGTCTTCTTTCCCATCATAGGTCGGGAAGTCCCACTTGTGGTAGCGGGGAACTCGGCCCTGCTCTTGTGAATTGTCCCTCGTGGTGATGGGGCGTCCAAGAATCCCCTTTCCGCCAGAATCCTTGCAGCCAGAATCTTGATCCTTGTGGGCCGTATCCTTTTCTGCCTCCAGTCGGCCCATCTTGGCTTCTTGTGCTTGTCGTCATGTCTCAATCGCCTCTACCTTCTGTAGTAGCCAGCAGGGTAGAAAGTTGGGCGGTGATGACGGCAAGAGCATCTCCATTGTTACCGGCTACCATCTCCACAGGCGCAGGGAGAGGCTTTGATACCAAATTATCACGGCCCGCCCTTAGCCGGAGGTTGTAGCTGTGAGACGTCACCATGACAGAGAGAAGAATGGCGCTAGAGAGGGCGCTAGCTTGGGGAGGAAGAAGACAACACGGGGTGGGAGAATAGACAAGAGAGAAATGGAATCTTTATTAATTCTTGGTTGCCTCTGATCTGAATACATCCCCCATATTTATAGGGCACACAACAAAACCATCTTAACTACTTTCCTAATTGCTACAGCCTTATCCTATCAGCCAACCAGGGCCTCTTTGGGCGCCTCTTTGGGCTTGGGGCGCCGGCTATAATACATCCCCCACATGACAGATATAGATTTGATTAGCAAGGAGATCATAGATCTACCAATTAAATAGATTTGATTTGCTCTTAAGTTAGCAAGTTAGGATTTATTTTGCTATTTCCATTGTTAGAGGAGCTGGTCCTGTGTCTATATAAACATGGCCCCAATAGGAGTTTATGGTGTCGAGTATTCAGTTTTGGCTTAGCCTCCCCCTTTATCCCCTGCCTCCTTGTCGCATCGCCGCAATGGTGCCGCCACGACAACGAGGTCCAAGCCCTCAACCAACTACCTCGTTTTCCTATCCATTAAGAAGTTTAGTTCCTACTAATTCTGTGAAAATCCCTGCCGGTGACAGATTCATATGCAGACTTACGCCATCGACAATGTTGCAGAGCCCTTCCCAGCCTATGCTTCGACAACTTCAGTCCCACCATCTTGTGTCCTCTTGGTCAGAGCCTTAATGTCCTCATGCGACAATGCATTACTCGCAGGAGTCACCTACATTACGAAAAAAGATTGATCTATCAGGAGGAATGAAGCACACCATGAAATACATTCTGACTATATGACAGCAGTTGACAAATGACGATTATTAATCCTTCTGTATTAACTCCTATCCAAACCTCTTAACTAAATAGCATTCCATTTTTTTGACAGCGAGATTAAAAATATTGCATGATTCTACCCTATTCTGAGGGTCTACTATCATTTGAGTATTTTGATAGATGTATGTTCTGGAGCTTAAAATGGGCTACTGCTGAAGGAAATGATGAAGAAGACAGTAAGATATCGCACCTGCGAGAACAGTGGCAGGATAGTAATACCAGCATGGCCACCAACAACAGGAACATTCACCACTGCGGAAGATGAAAGCAATCGCTAAGATTGGAAGAGCAGAGGTAAACATCATGGTTATCATGTCAATGTCCCCTGAATCTTGAGTATGTTATCATGGTCATACCAGTAACTGGTACATTGGCCTTTCCGGCGTAGAAAGTTTTGGCACGGACAACATCAAGTGTGGTCACACCAAACAGTTTCTTCTCATCATAAGTACCAGCCTTCTTGAACAACTCAGCTGCAATTGGGACAGTTGAGTTGACAGGGTTGCTGATCATATTGACGACAGCCTAAAAAGAATACAATGAAAAAGCTTCACAATTGGATTCATATATATTGATCCCAATAAACTTGATAAAATGTCAATTGATTTATGGGAATAGACATGCACCGAGCACACTTAATTACAGTACCAAACTACCAATGATGTCATCTAGCATCTAATTCAACCCCAGTAGTACACAATAGAATGGAACAAAACAAAGCCTGCTGAGAACAAGCTTCCTAGAGGAAGCACACGACATTGAGGTAGACATCTGACACCCAACTTCCCCTCTAAATTGTCAGTGAATTTGGTGAAACAGTTGTTTTAGTCTATCAGTTTTGTGTCAGTATACAACCATAGATCACAAATAAACGCTAGATCTACACCATGAGCAATCAAGTCCAATTCGAGCTGTCAACAGAGCAGCCAGCATGTTTTGCAACCAAACCATACACCTCACTGCATTTCTACAGTGTAAGCGGAGTCAGCTCAGCCAGGATGCTTACATCGGGGCAGTACTTGGATATGGCAGTGCAGAGGCCCTTAACAATGCCGGCGTTGATGTTGAAGAGGTCATCCCTTGTCATGCCAGGCTATCTCGGCACCCCAGCCGGGATGATTACAACATCTGAACCCTCCAAAGCATCTCCGAGCCGCTCATCCCCGACGAAGCCCTTGACCTGCACCAGAATTCAAAACCCGGCACCATCAGACGACTATATCCAACCGAGCTAGTTAAGTTTCCCAACGCTGGTGGGTGGAGCCGTACCAGTGCCCGCGAGTTGATGTGGGAAACATCAGCAGCGACGCCGGGCGTGCCGGCGATATCGTATAGGGAGAGTAAGGAGACGAGTGGGTTGAGTTTCATGAGGAGCGCGAGGGGCTGGCCGATGCCGCCCGCCGCGCCGAGGATGGCCACCTTCCGCTCCAGCTGGCCGGCGGCGGCCGCCGAGGAGTAATCGCGGCGGCTGCGGCGGAGGAGCTGGGACGCGGATTTCAGCAAGGACGGCATCATCTCGTCGTCGGAATCGGGCTCGCCTCCCTCCCTGCACCTGCTCAGGTGCGCGAGTGTGTGTGTGCGCGCCCGGCGCTGGGGCCGTTGGGAGTGAGACGGCGAGAGTGGCGGCGCCGGCTTCCCAGGAGGCGGAAGGGATGGATGAGATCTAAAGAGAGATTTCGGGGGTATCGACTTCTCCACCACGCCTAGCAGATTTTTTTTATTCGTTGTGTGGATATCCGCGACTTGCGCATAGAGTTTGTAGCGACGGTGATGGTAATAGATTACATAAAAAAATTATTAAGATTAGATATGTTATCAGTTTTATTTCTACAGGTATGATATTAAATCATTATCTTATATGTGACGGATAAACGGGTATAAGTATTCCACTTTGTCTGGTAGCCTACAATTATATAAATGAATTTTAAACCCTAACTCAGTGTGCCTCCTTCCATCCATTCAGCCATCAGCCTCTCCTTCCCCCAACTCCTCCCTCCAGACTCCACGGCATGTTAGCCACTCCACTTGCCTCCCCCACTTGGACTCCCCGCACCGTCTCTCTAACCGAGCTCCCCACACGACTACACCGCTTCTCCGATTGGTCTCCTGCTGATGCACCCATGGGGCTTCCCCGACAAGGCTCCCCTTGCTAGGGCATCGTACCTCCCCCGCCAACTACGGGGCCACGCCAAGCCCTGTGCCTCTCCTCACTGTCGTGGGGCAACTTGCGCCATGCCTCTGTGCCTCTCCCCGCTGGTCGTCGGGCTCCTAGTGCCGCTCCTCTAACTAGTGTCCAGAGCCTAGGCCTTAGAGGCCATAGATACAGATTCATTTATGTTGATGTTGTTTTTGGTCACATGTGTGGCCTTAGAGAACTGCTTAACTCAAGTGTAGGTTCTAAAAACTTGGGGCTCTGAGTGTGCCAATTAATTTGACCCTACAACTGAATAAGGCATAAATGTAACTAATGCTTCGAAATTATCACTCATTTAAGGCTTTATACACCATGTCGTCTCAAAAGTCCCATCGAACTTTCAATTAGTAGTCAAAACATCTCTCGTCTTTTGGCATATTTAAGCCTGCTATATATCTTTGAAGCACTGCTTTTATATTGCAAAAATCTTCATCAACCCTTTCATCTTCTTCCTCGCTTTTCCCTTTTCGGCCATGGAGGACTGTGATGGATGTCACCTAGTTTGATGCATCTACTTTTCTTTTGTGGTGATGTCATACTAGGCTTCATTCCACGTAGTCTAGTAATGGTGCCATTGAACAGTATCACCGAAAAGTCTTGCTCCTTGAATTCCAAGCCCTTGGTTAATCTGGCACTTCGAAACATATACTCATCATTATCCCTTTTGCCGAACATTGAATCTAGACCCACCAAATCCACCGGAATCGACTTGACCTGACTACCAAGGTGTCGTTTTCACCCTATAAATATTCGCTGGCCCCTATATTCCCCTTTACGCCTCCTTCCAGTCAACTTGACAGTTGGCCATGTGCGCAAGCCATCGTACGAGTTTTACCATCCAACGGTCTGCACTCGATGGTTTGGTTTCGGCCAGTTGCCAATTAGCCTCTTCTTCATTGGTCAGATCTAGGTCTGTGGTGAAATCAAAACCTCCCTAGAATACAATCTGCTTCTTTCAATGGCCGATCAAATCCCTCTAGGTGAGCTTGTCTCCTCGAGAGCATGTCGTGTGGCCTCAGTTATTTACAAGAGATGGTGGACCGAGATGAGCCCACATGCCTTCACCCGCCGCTCCAAGCACTACTGCCTGTCGTTGGACCCTGCCTTCACGGATATCAATCTCGAGGTTTCTTCGATCTATCTCCTCTCAACTTGTTTCACCGTTTTTCATCTTCTGATCAACTATGTACTTGCAGGAGGACGACTTCGATGCGCCCTCAATGAGCCAAAGTGGTCGGTCGATACTTTATGGACATGTATCGGCCACCACCAACCTGGGCATCGGGGCTCCCACTTCGAAGGATTGGATTAACAAGAAAATGATCAAGACCTCGGGGCGTAAGCGCAAGGCGGCGGGCGTAGTTGAGCGTCGGGTTACCAGAGATCGGGTCGGCCAAGGAAATCTACCAGTTTTGACTTCGTCGCATCCAGTAAACTCTCATCCTTTTCATTGCGAACATTCTTCCATCCATTCGATCTTAGCGCTTATCCTTTTTTCTCATAGCCGACGTCGATCATCCCTTCGTCCGCACAGGCTCCTTCTACTTATGTTCCTCCACCTATTGTCGTGATGTCATCTTCGACTCAGGCAGTGTTATAAAAGGCGCTAGGCGCTAGTCGGGCGGTGACCCGCCGCCTAGCGCCTAGGGGCGCCTAGGCGGCGCCTAGGCGGCGCCTAGGTCCCACTTTATTTTGCTAGTTCCCACTTCATTTTGCTAGTTCCCAGGCAACTTTTCTTCTTCCCACACCTGCCTTTTCTTCTTCCCACACCTGCCTTTTCTTCTTCCCACACCAGACAGCAGCTGTCCCCTCCCCTCCCCTCCACGACTTTTCTTCCAGGAGGCCAAGAATCTTTGCTGCTCCAGCTCCAGGCGCTTCCCCTCCCCTCTGTTCAGTTTTCCCCTCCCCTCTCTTCAGTCTTCCCCTCCGGTTTATGCCATGGTGGTGAAGAAGCAAGGTGGCGGCTACTGCGGTGCAGGACTCGCCGTGAGGAGGAGTGGCCGCCGGCTCCCCTCCCGCCGCCGGATCTGGCGGCCTGCTCCCCTCCCACCGCCGCCTACTTCCCTCCCGCCACCGGATCTGGCCGCGTGCGTGCCGCCGGTCGCCGGATCTGGCCGCGCGAGCGCCGCCGGTCGCCGGATCTGGCCGCATGCGCGTCGCCGGTCGCCGGATCTGGCCGCTTGCCTCCTTCCTCTCGCCGGATCTGGCTACCTGCTCCCCTTCCGCCGCCGGTTCCGGGCCGCCTAGGCGCCACGGTCAACCGCCTAGGCCGCGGTTGACCCGCCTAGGCGCCCCCACCCGCCCAGCCAGCCTCCGCGCGGCGGTGGGCTGGCGCCCAGCGCCTTTTGCCGCCTAGGCGGGCGCCTAGAGCCGCGTTTTAGAACACTGGACTCAGGTTTGTATTTATCATCCTACAACATTTTTGATTCTTTGTAATTTTAGCACTTATTCTTTTCTCTTATCACAGCCATTAGCGTCTGGCCCGACAGACATC
>JAAALK010000028.1:0-79680 GCA_019279435.1 Zizania palustris | reverse complement strand
ACGATTTGCTCTGGAGTGAGGGTGGCGCGTGGAGCTGAAAGATAAGATTTTATTTTAGTTAAATCATTTCTACAAAGTCAATACTGCATGTAGAACATTTTGCAGGACATTCGAAGTTACCTACAGTACTTGAAGAGATTTTTGGAGTCCACCCTCCGGATTCTCTTCAAAGTTGATCGGCCAGCTGGCCATCAGGGGTGGCATTCGGAGTCCGATGAAATCCTCTGCTAAGTCCCGCATGCTCATGCGGCGACTTATTGCTTGTAACAAGTTGAGGTGAGCTTCGATATCCGGATGAACCTTCGCTTCCCTCCTAGAAGATGTCTTCGAGAGGTCCGGCCAGGGCACTGTCTGCTCCTACTTCGGCATAAAACCAGGAAAGGACCCAATCCATGTACCACCTAGCGTTGATAGCCTTCGTTGGGAACCGAGTCTAGTACTCGTCTTGAAGTTGAAAGTTGATGCTGCCGAAGGCAATCACTATCTTCTCTCCTCCGGAGCCTTGGTAAGTCTTTGGTTGGTAGGAGGCTTTGTGGAGTGCTGCGAAGATCTCCGCTCTCCCCTCGTAACCTTCGGCTCGCATCGCCCACTCGAAGATGGCTAGGCAAGCTATGGCATTGGGCGAAAACTGAGGAAGAGTAACATGGAAGAGCTCCAATACCTCGAAGAGAAAGTCTACTGATGAAGTCCCAACCCCGCCTCGAAGAAAGCTTCAAACACGATCACTTCTCCGGCCCGAGGCGAAGGGATTACTTATGTGTCGGGTTGGCGAATCTTAATCCTGGGATCGTCTTCCCCGTGATCACCACCTCAATAGACTTCTTCATGTAGGTCGATTGCCCCAGGCTGTATGACTAGTCGGAATACTTGGACGATGCCGGGAGAAGGTCACGGGGACCTGCCGGACGAGGGTTGCTCGAAGGCGCCGCCGCTGCTGCTGCCGCCATCGCCTGCTGCCTGGCCAGGGTTGAAGTAGGAACGGGAGCCTTGTGACTGGTTTTCACCATGAAAGAAGGTGGAGTTTAAAGCTTGAACTCAGGAAGCAGAAAAGGGAAGAATGCGAGAGTAGTTGGTAAAGTATCCCAAACGCACCCTTGCCCTTCTATTTATAGTATATGTTCATAGGCATTTTACCGTTCATACGTGCCTTCCAGTCTTCTGTACCGTTATAATTCATCACGACCCTTCGTGAGAATTCATATTTCCATAAACGAAGCGATATCATAACTCCTTCCGAGAAAAGGGGTAACGGTTATTTCTGTGAGTCTAATGGTTTTTTCAGCTTCGCAAGGATTATCTTCGAAGTTGCTTCGACGATGCCTTCGCATGGGAGTTGATTCGAAGATTGCAAATCTATAAATACGTCTAAGGATGATAAATTTTGTTAAGTCCCTGAGCATGAATATATTTCTTGCGCATACTGCTTCCCTAACCTTACAGATTACTCGGAGAGGCGTATTCAAGGGGCTACTGTTGGGGGAAAATACTTCATACCTAGGATCTTCAAGGTTATAAGATAAAGACAATTTACTAGACCGAAGTCCAAGACTTGACTCCGGCCTAGCGTATGATCAAGTCCGGAAAATCTGTCCAGACTCCTGTTCGAAGATACACTTCAAAGGTTCGGTCTTCACAGTGAATAACTGCCAACAAGGACAAACGACTTACCTTCTTTCTAATTAGATTAGTCTTTTACCATTTTAGCCCTATTAGGGGTACCGAATAGTTTCCACTATGTCGGTTGTAACTGAGGGGTAAAAATGTCTTTTCCTTAAAGTTTTTACCTATAAATACCCTCATTCTCACCCTGTAATAGGCATCAAATACTCAGATATTCAATACACAACTTTGAACTACTTCGAGCTATTATCCTATTTGGAGGCTTGAGATAGTTCACTTCACAAACTCCTTGTTTGTTAGTTCTTAATCTTAGAGAATCTGTTAGCGTAATCTTTTACGCCAACACAACTTTTGGTGGTGGAGTCTAGTCCTGCTGTCATCAACGAATGCATGAATTGTCCTTTACTTGTTGAAAGCATTAATTTGAGAGATATGCATATTGATGAACTTAAGGCTAGATTGGAGAGTGTTGAGTGTTCTAAGGATGTGCAGCTAGTGTGTCCCACCTGCATCACCCTTAAGGACAAACTCAGCTTTGCTAGAGAGCAAGTCGAAAAACTAAAATGTGAAAATGATTATCTTCTCTCCGTTGTTGAAAAATGCACGGAAGGAAACAATAGGATGGATTTGCTTTTGGCTAAAACAAAATTGTGTGCTGACAGGGCAAGGTTAGCTCTAGGGTTGGGCTATGAGAGAACCACTCCAAATAGTCCGAGCGAAACAGTGTTCACTCCACCCACAACCCTTAAGAAAGAAAGAACCCAGTTAGACACCATTCAAAAAGCCGAGAATCCTACTCAACCTACAAAGAAAGCCCTTCGTCCACCAAATAAAACTTCTCAGCAAAAACCCAAGAAGACTATGAGATTTGCACCTGAGACCTATGCTCACACACCCAAGAGAGTGTATCACTGCTCTTATGTCATCGAGTGGGTCATTTGGTTGGGTTTTGCTTTTGTCATATCAAGGATGAACAAAGTGCTTTTGCAATGAGCTTTCAGGACATGCATTACCCATCTTTAGGTATGCATGCGTCTGATTTTCACTCTTATCCTGATTTTGAGGCTCCTCATGGTCCCATGAGAGATTTTGCACGTTGTGGTGTACACCATGCTTCATATGGTGCTAGACCGCTTGTAAGAGGTTTTGAATCTCGATAGTTTAGGAGACCTCGTTGTTTTCCAGGTTCGCACTTTGGAGGTAGACCACACTTTTTTTCATGGTTCATACCCTATGCACAATCAGTCTACTCCTTACCTGATTCTCGAGTTATACAATGCTAGATTCCTAAACAATTTTTCACTCACCCCAACACTGAGCATTCGAGATCTTCTAGCATGTTTTGAAGGGGAGTTGTGTAGCACTGCATGAGCTTCTATTATATGATTAATTTCTTTTACAAGTACCTGCTTTGTTATGCCTTTGAAGTATTGTCTTTAATACTGTTGATTTCACTTGGCTTGTTTACATCTGATATTTGTCGTGAGCAAGGCTTTTAATTGTAAAAAGTTGAAAATGATCACTGCTTAGTCTAGAAACTAGCATGAATAGGTTGAGTGCTTTTGCTATCTTTTACATACCTGATAGCTAGGTCCTTTTCACTTGGATGCTAATATGTAACTTGATCGGATCAAAAATGTTGTGCTGAAAATTAAAAAATTGACAATGAAAAATGAATGAAGATGAAATGAAAATGATTGATATTCATGCTGTTTTATGATGAAATTGAAAAGATCCAGGTGGGTTTGCTTTGTCGCACTACTTTGTTCTGGACCTGCTTACCATAGCACTTTGGTATGAACTAGGACATTGAAGTGTATGTCGTGATCATTGCTTTAAGCTTCTAATGGTCGGTTAGCATAAGGTTGACATGCAAATAACCCCTGGCACTAAAATGAAAAAAAAAATCAAAAAATCAAAAAGCTTGAATCAATTGCATGTCAAGTTTGCTAAAGCTGCTTGTAGTGGGATATGCTTATCTGGTTAGTATTTGATTAGCTTTTGCATCTCATGCCTTGCCATGTCTAGTATGCTAGTCTGAGTGGTGATGCTTTTATTTGCTAAATTTTGAAAATGCTTGCTCATGCTTTTGTTTAGATAGTATTCATCTGAGTGTTTCACTCAGTACTTTTAGACAATATTCAAGGCAAATACTTGTTTGTACTGTAATTGAAATTGCTCATGTTTCAGAAGCTTGCATGTATATTGTACCTTCACACCCCTCTATGCATCTTTTATCATCTTGATGCTTGCATTGCCAAAGGGGGGAGAAATGGTTTACATGATGCTTTTGGAGGCTTTTGGATGATTGCTTGGTTAAGGGGGAGTAATTGGCTTTTAAGATTTATGATGCATTAAAGTTGTTGCCAACAAAGATGCTTTGCTTTGCATGAGTTTTTGCCCAAGGGGGAGATCTTTTACCAAGTGACATGTTTTGCTCTTTATGAGTTTTTATGGTCACTTGTGCACTTAACTTGAAACCTTCATCATGTTTCTGTTTGGGGTTGTCAATGCACTCATCAAGGGGGAGATTGTGAAACCAAGTATGGTCGCACTGTGGTTGTTGTCTTTATGATGAGTGATTGACAAGGATGAGCGATCGAGTGAATGAGTGAGTAATGGCTTGATTGCATCGATGGGATCGATGTGTGGTTATGGAGAGTAGATGCTGAGGGGATCGGTGTGCGTTGTGTCTCTTGTTTTGGCTTGTCTCATGTGTGAAGGGTGGAGATGCTAACCAACTGTCAGCGGCGGGTGATCAAGGGTCGAGCGGGGAGCCCGATGCTATATGATCAAGGTTGCCGGGTGAAGTTGGAGATGATCTCAGGAGTGCACGAGGAGATAGAGCAAGACATGGATGGTTGGATGGTCGAGACAGGGTGACGGTCAAGTCAGCGAAAGGGAGGCCTGTGCAAGTGATCAGGCAGCTCGAGGGGATCGAGAGCGGGAGAGACTTGATGGCGGCGATCGAGGAGGCTTTGTCGGGTTTTGCTGAAAACCGTCTCATCTTTAAATGTGTTTTAATTCCAAGAATTAGGAGTCTATTTGTGTTTAGTTTTTTAGAGTAAGTGTAAAAGTTTAGTATTTTTAGAATTTCCAAATTTCTAAAAAATATATTAAAAGAGTAGGGTCAAGTTGTAATAATAAAAAGTAGAGTCTAATATGGGTAGTTTTCAGAATATACAATTCTGAAAATAACTCATGTTAATCTAAAAAACTTGAGGGGTTCTTGTAAGTTTCCCCCCTAGGGTGGCCTATAAAAGGGGTCCAAGGCCTAGGGTCAAATCTCTCCTTTTCCCTTTTTGACCGCTCACTTTGGGGGCTGAAATCAATCTAGAAATACTCCATAAATGTGTTCCTGTAGCCCATGTTCTTTTATTCTTCGCAAGCTACTGTAGTTTGTCCCAGATGGTGAATAGTGTTGGCTGAAGCAAGGAACTCCAGGTGCGTTGCTTTGTGTGATCACTTTTGAAACAGATTTTTGAGCAATTTCTATGCAATTTTTGGATCTGTTTTCTTCATAGCTTTTGATGATCAAGTTTCCAGTGTTCCATTTTTGAAATTTGCAAGAGTTTTGACCACTGCTACATATATTTTTATGCCCAACAAAGTGCTTAACTGATTCTGAAAACTTGAGATATCTGCTGAATAGTGCTATGTTTTCAGTGTGGATTCAATCTGTGAGATGATTTTTGATCTGTTTTGGTACTGATTTTGGACCTAAGTTCTACATAACTTTTGTTTTCCAAGATTTAAGAATTCCATTTTTGAAGTTTGCAAGAGCTTTTGATCACTGCTGCATATACTTTTCTGTTCAACTAAGTGCCTAAACAGTTCTAAAAAAAATTAATTCCTGTTGAGTTTCTCTGTTCAGTTTTGCCTTTTCTGTTTGGATTGTTATTGGAGGTTGTTTTCTTCACTGATGTTCATCAATTAGGTGCTGATTTCATAGTTCTTATTGCTAAAGTTTGAACCACTACTTAGGGTGTTCTTGTTCAAAGTCTCATTCTACACACAAGAACATTTCTGATTCATCCCTAAGATATGTGAGCTCTCACTTCTAGCATTATGTGCAGTTAGCATCTCTACATTTAATTGAATGATTCACAATTGTCATTTGCCAAGTACTGATTTCTTTCTGGCTACAGGAAAGACAGTGTTGTCAAGTTCTGCAGCAGTTCATCAGTTAAAAACCTTGAGCTCAGCCAAATTTTCTGTTGTATCTAGTATATCAACTCTGTTATCCTTTGTTCAATTAGATTAATCACTTTGTCACTGTGTTGTGCATGCATGATTGATCTATCAGTACTCATTCAGATCAGTTCAGTGCATAATATTTAATTTCATCATCTTACTAGCACTTTTGTCTTTTAGTTCTTGACTGAAATATTGATTGGATGTTATATGAATTATGATGCATAGCAAATCTGTTTCTCATGCAATTTATATTCAGATCTGAAGATGTTGCTTGATTCAATTTTGATTGGCCAGTGTTACTGGTTCAAATTTGTTCTTCGGTGATCTTGGTGCTGCACACGTTTGTTTAAAAAAAATTGAGAGAACAACATCAGTCTAGAATCTTCTCTTATCTTCTTCTACACTGATATTGTTGTTTCTTTTCTAGACAGGCTTTTACTGCTGTGTGTATATTCTGTTTTGAATTAGTCCTGCTGTAAATTGCATCGAGTTATTTCTTTCTGCTGCCAAACCAAGTTGTGTCGGAATCACTACAGGAGAGACACCAAGCAATTGTTCCATATGCTGAATAGAAATGCCAATCATGTGCATTCCTTTTTGAGCACTAAATTCTAGTGAATTTTTACTCTAGTCTGTTTTGATTTGAGTCTACTTAATTCAATTTGACCAACTAGTTTTTATTACTTCCTGTGTTCTTCCGTGTGATCTGTCTTTGTTTGATTTCACCTGTTCATCCTCTTGTTTTCAGATCTGTCCTGTTAGTATGTGTTCAATATCTATCATCAGGACAGACACTTTTGAATGAATATTTGTTGGACATTTCGGATCTATCTCTGCTGACACTCAGGAATTCATTTCTTTTGTTTGTGAATCATTCTTCTGCTGAAAGTTGCTTATCCATCTTCTGAGTTTAGGCTCATGAAATAATTTATCGGAATGGTTCTGGGAACAGAGAGCACAAGCATCATGCAGATTTGAAACAAAATTTGATTGCAATGAATGCAAACGGCTAGTTGTTCTAAATTAGTCATGGAATTTTTGGTCAATCAGATATGCTCAGAGAATTAATTTTTCTACTAAAAGTTAGTCAATTATGTCTATCTGATTTTCTATTTTTGTTCAGATATAGTTCAACCAAGCATTGTTGTAAATTGTGTTTAATCTTCTGTACTGTTGTAATGCATCAATATTGTTGACTTTTGCCACAACAGTGCATATATACATGTGGATAATTTATAATACCACAGTGCATGAATTTTGATTTATCATAGTTAAATTTGAAATCAATGTTTGAATTCAGAACACAAGTTCAATGTGGTGTATTCTAGTTCTAATCTGATTCAATCATTCTTTACTACTAGGCAAAGCATATTATCAGACTAGAAGGTCACCAGAACTCATTTGAAGGATTAGCACTGCCATTTTGTTCATCTTTTGCATTTTGTGATCATCTGCAATCAGTTGGAGGTTCATTTGGCAACTAAAGATAGTTGGCATTTCAAAGTCCGAAGTTCATTTGAATTCGGTGTTCCATAGTATGACTGACCCAAGTTGGTGAACCAAATACCAACTAACAAAATGAAATCGGTGATTCAACGTCCGACCTTGAAAATAATATCTCAGAATTAGTTTGAGTGCTCTTGTCCATTTGGGGGTGCATTGGGTGTTTTTGAAAAGGCCATCATATTCGAGGAGAATTTGTCGAGGCGCCTGTTCACCCCCCCCCTCTAGTCGCAATTCCGATCCCACAATGCTAAACCCTTCGACATGGTCGCTAAGGCTCGATCGGTTAAGCCTTTCCACGCACCTTTAGTCGATTGTCTCTTTATACTTAGTTGAATGGACTAGGTTGTTCAATGATCGCAACCTATTCTGATTGTTCGACTAAATCCATTCATACCCATTCATTTCTATCCATTCATTGTACTCAATTCGACTCATCCTTTGTTTCTAGTCGAATTAATATCATTTGTCGATCGTGACTTGAGTCGATCTACCCTTGACTCAACTCAAGTTGAATCATTCTATTTCATTCTATATAAGTGAGTGTGTTGATCACATGTCGACCGTCTCATTTAATCCAAAGGAATAATCTTGTGGTTATTCCTTTTCTTTTTAGAGCTGTTTCATTTCATATGAATGAATCATAACTTCTAAAATTCATATATTTTCCATTTCAACTCCAAATCGATCCATTCAACTTTCTAGATTCATCTAGATTTGTGCTCTACTTGAATGTGTACTTGGACCATATCGCTCGTACACCGTTCAAGGTCTTCTCATCCTATTTCGGAGGAATTTCACAAGAAATGTCTCATCATTTCATGTGATCTTATAAATTCAATATCTTTCTCATCCTATCTCTGATCCAATCCATTCAAGTTTCATAATCCTCCCTAATCAATACTTTAACCAATAATAATATTTCATTGTCTTGTTTATTTATTTTTCTTAGAGTTTTTATCTTGTTTTGTGTGTCGTGTAGTTCCTCGTGTTCCTGAAGATTTGAAGACCTTGTGCAAGTCCTGGAAGTCTTCATTCAAGAGTTAAAAGGTTCCAATCAAAAGAGGCATGTCACACCCCCTTTCTTGAACATGTTGAACCCATGTTTTCAAATTATTTATCGCTATGACCCATAGGATTAATTGCATTAGTCAAATTAAAACCTACAACTATATTTATTTAGATCCCTTGACCTTGTTCTGCAAACCCAAACCATGATTTTGATTCATTTTTCCCTTGTCGCCCTGAATCAATATTAGTTAGTGCTAAATTATTGGCACACTTGCTTAGTTATGCTAAAAAGAGTTGTAGATTAGATTAGATATTTTATTCTCTTTTATACTCCCTAGATAAGTCTCTTCTCATGGTTCTAAAATGATGGAAGCAATTTTTGGAAACTGGTTAAGTTAATGGTAATGCTGGTGGGTTCCGAATGCAAGCAAGGGCATTGGTTGGTAGCACCCGGGGCACTATAAGGACCGGTCAGCGGGATCTGTTGCAAAGCATTTCCATACAAGCCACAAGTCTAATGGGTAAGTCCTAACCTAGCATATAGATCGGTTCAGCAGGATGCACAGACCGAAGGGTCGTGAGAATCAAGACAAAAGGACACAAGATCTCTTTCTTATTGACTACACATTGTGGCACAAAAGGGGGCTTACGTTTCCATTGCTTTGGGCGTTGGCGAAACCTAGTGTGGTTGTCCTCTTACTGAGACGGTTTATATTAAGGGATTTGGCAGGAGTTCCTGTGTTATGGGTCATTTTGGAGACACTTTGGTGTGCTGAAATGAGTGTGTGCTTTGTAGGTAAATTTGTACACCTCTGATCAGAGTAGAATCTTTTAAAAAAGTTGTGCTCGTGGACATGAGCAAGCCAAGTGATGTTCTCTGCAGTTAGCCTAATAATCTAGATGTGAATGGTTACTGGTTTTGAAAGAATTGTTGTGCGAGTGAGCTCAGGTGTGCTACTCGAGTTAGTGAATGGCATTTATATTATTTATATGCCCATCCTTTGATATTATCCTTGCATTATATCCATTTCGGTGGCTTGTTGAGTACGTTTTGTACTCATCCTTAATTAAACTTTTAGAAGCTGAGTTCATTGATTACGAAGGCCTGGTGTAGTTGTCTCAGTCAAAGAGCGGTTCTTGGAGCAAGATGTTCATTAGTCTTTTATTATTTTATCTTCAGTGTAATAAAATAGCCTCTGAGCTATATTTTATTTTCTCGTAAGACGTTATTTCTTGATGAACATTTTGTAAGTTGATTTTCTTAAGTAAATTCATTAAACTCGAAATCATGAGATTTCGTGGCATTACAATTAGCCACATAAGAACCGATGATCAACTAGTTGATATTTTTATCAAACCACTTGATGAAACTCATTTTTGTAAGCTTAGGAATGAGTTAAATATTATATACTTCTCTAATGTGGCTTGAAATCATGCATATATGTGAGTTTTGCATCCTTCTAATTAAATATGTCATGTATGTGTGATTTATTTCTTTAAGTGCTATATTTGGATTTTATTTGTTCTCCAATGTTTGCATAGGGCTACACATTAAGGGGAGTATTGTATTCTTTCATATGATCTATAACTCCCTAAATGTGAAGAAATCAAAATCTAATGCTAAGTTTGAGTTGAAAACGGTCATTTTGCCCCAAAATGCTATTTGCCAATAAAATAATACAAAATTATGAAATATTTCATGAAAATCTTATATAAATGATTATTAATGTATTCCAAGGCTTTTTGATCAAAATAAAACTTCTCTACAACCTTCAAAATTCTGTTGGCCCAAGAAGTATCTTATAGATTCTAGTTTTGAGTAAAATTGGATTATGTTCCTAGTTTCTATTCTAAATACTTTTCGGACTTTAGCCCAAAACAAAATTTGTATATCTTTTCCATATGAACGTTTTCCGTATTCAAAAGTTTTTATTTTGACCATCCTATAAAACGTTATTCAAAGTTGAAGTTCGGAAAAAATTGTCTTCCCACCGTTTTGAACTTAAGTATACATTTGAGTAAATCCCTTAATTTGAGCTCCAAAAATTTGAAATTTTGAAGTTTCATAAACTTTGGGAGTTACACATCCCCTCTAGAAATTTTCAATATTTTTAAAATTCATTTGCGAGGTTTTTCCACATTTGCCATTTTGATTCAAAATTTTGGATGTTTATTTTGTGTATGGGCGGTCTGACCGGGGGCACATGGGTGGTTCGACCGGCCCTATATGTACGGTCTGACCGAGGGTTGTGCAGGAGTCTTTTTAGTCTCGGGTTCCCCTCTTTCTCTCTATTACCCCCATTATTCAACCTCCAACCTGAGTTGCTTATTCTCCTCACCTCCCA
Organism: Zizania palustris; assembly: GCA_019279435.1. NCBI lineage: Eukaryota > Viridiplantae > Streptophyta > Magnoliopsida > Poales > Poaceae > Zizania > Zizania palustris. Next base: position 69,004 of record JAAALK010000028.1, on the reverse strand, counting down.
AACTTCCCCAAATCAAATCCCTAGCATTCTTGTCGGTCGAACTGGTGATTTCTCTCCGGTCCAACCTCAACGTCGAATCCCCTTACTGGTAAGAACCTTCTCTCCACCCGATCCATAGTCTTTCTCATTTTAAGGCTAAGGTTAGGGTTTGTGCTCATGAGAAATTTTGTGACCTTGTTTAGGATAAAGTAACCTTGTTCCATCCATTTTAGCCTTCTTTTATCAATTTGCATGAATTTTTGCTATTGCTAAGGCCGATTTTCATCGTGGAAGTTTGATTTTGCCTAGTGTGCCTGGTCGGTCTGACTGGTTTGCAATGGGCGGTCAAACTAGCCAACATGCCTTGATCAAACAGACCCCCAAATATCGGTAGTCCAACTTTGTACATTTTTTTACTCCTTCGAGTTTGCCAATTACCAATAGTATAAATCAAATTTAAATCCTTCAAGTTGTCATATATTTTATCCCCTTTGAATCTCTCAAGTCATATACTCAAATCATTTTGGCCATGCATCGTGATGTCGGTCGCTCCCAAGGAAATGAGAGGCGCTCCAAGAACATTGAAGATCGTGGTTGTTGGCGTAAAAGATTACGCTAACAGGTTTCGAAGATTAGAAACTAACAAACGAAGTGTTTGTGAGCTGAACTATTTCAAGCCTCCAAATTGGATAATAGCTCAAAGCAGTTCGAAGATGTGTATTGAATAACTCAGTATTCGATGATCATTACAGGGTAAAACGGGGGGTATTTATAGGCCAAAACCTTAAGGAAAAGACCTTTTTACCCCTCTATTACAACCGACATAGTGGAAACTATTTGGTACCCTTAATAGGGCTAAAATAGTAAAAGACTAATCTAATGAGAAAGAGGATAAGTCTTCCATCTTAGCTGGCTAGGAGGTTCTGCGAAGAGTCTACATTCGAAGATATACTCCGAACTAGAGTTCGCCTCTATCCTTTGAACTTGCTCCAATACTAAACTGGAGTTAGATACTGGAGAGCTTTGGTTGAATAGACTGCCTTCGTCTTGTTACTGTAGTGACCTCGAGGATGAAGTATTTTCCCCCAATAGTAGCCCCTCGAATACGCTTCTCTGCTTGATCTGTAAAGTTAGGAGAGCAGTATACGCAAGAAAAATAATCATGCGTAGGGGTTAACAAATTTAATCAACATTCGGAATACACTAAGATTTATAACTTCGAATTGATTTCTAAGAGAGTTACATTTGAACAATCCTAGAATCAATTTAAGAAGTCAGAAAGCCTTTCAGACTCGGAAGAACTAGCTGTTAGCCTTTTCCTTTCAGAAGAAGATATGTGGCGCATTAACTTCGCAAATGGTAACGGTCAAGAATGCGAAATAGCAAGTGTGAACGGTAAAAAATTGTGAGCCTAGGCTATAAATAGAGGACCCAGAAACCTCTCAAACACCTTTCTCACCGTCTTTGCGCAATCAACCTTTAGCCTCCCAACTTTAGCCTCAAGCATTCGGTTTGGATCAATGGCGAAAACAAGCTTCAAGGCTCCTGGGGCGACTTTGGCCCTAGCCCGACAGCAGGCCATGGCGGTGGCAGCAGTGGCGGCAGCGGTGACGGCGCCAACGGGGGTAGCGCCAGCGGGGAATCCCCAACAGATCGGTCCTCACGACCTCCTCCCGGCTTCTTCGAAGTATCCGGACCAGTCTTACAAACTGGGGCCATCCACCTGCAAGAGGAAAACGATCACAGCGGTGGTCGAGGGGAAGATTAACTCGGAGATCAACGTCCGCAAACCCGGAAAGGAAGCCATCCCTTCGCTGCGGCCTGGTGAAGTTGTCGTCTTCGAAGTCTTCTTCCAAGTTGGGTTAGGACTCCCGGCGGTGGACTTCCTGTCGGAGGTATTAGATCTCTTCCATGTCACCCTTCCTCAATTATCTCTGAATGCAATAGCGCGCCTGGCTATCTTCGAATGGGCGCTCCGGGCTGAGGGCTGCGAAGGAAGAGCGGAAATATTCGCAACGCTGCACAAGGCATCTTGCCAACCGAAGACTTACCAAGTCTCCGAAGGGGAGAAAATCGTAGTAGCCTTCGTGAGTATCAACTTCAGACTCCGAGATGAATTCCAACTGCGATTTCCAGTGAAGGCCATCAATGCCAGATGGTACACAGATTGGATTCTCCGGTGGTTTTATGCCGAAGTTGGAGTAGGCAGTCGTCTGGCTGGACCCCTGCAAGACATATACTTTTGAAGGGAGGCTGAAGTCCACACGGATCCTAGCCAGCTCGAAGCTTGCCTTAGCCTGCTCCAAAGAATTAGTCACCGCATGAGCAAGCAGGACTTAGCGGAGGAGTTCATTGGGCTCCAAATTCCACCTCTGATGGCTAAATGGCCTATCACCTTCGAAGAAGATCCAGAGGGTGGACTCCAAAAAATTTCTTCGAACTTGAGCCCTGCATGTAACTTCGAAAACTACAACATGTTTTATATACGATTGTTCGATGAAATGACTAATGCAAACTCATCTTTCAGCTTCTCAAGCCCCTATGACTTCGGAGCAAGTTGTTCAAGCTTCGGAGAAGATTCTTGGATCTCCAACTCCGGCGGAAAAGGACTGGAGAAAGAAGCTAGTGGGCAGTTGGGAGCAACTTAACCGAGTATGGGGCGTACTCGGAGTTGCAGCCCCCCTCTTCTGGACTCGGTGCCTTCTGAGCAAGGCCCGAAGAAGAGGAAAGCAGATGTTGGGACTTTGGCTCCGGCCAAGACTCCCGTGAAAAAGTTAGCCCGAAAGACAAAGAATGTGGCTCCTTCAAGGCCTGTGGCTTCACCCTTCGATTCATCCTGAAGATGATGGAGTGAGAGAAATGAAAATGGTCCTCGTGAACCTAATTACCGAAGACGAAGCGCAGGCAAATGTTGTTGTAGACACTAGCGACGTTGCAAGCGTGCTAGCTGCTCCAGGTAGCTCCGAACAGGCCGGGACCTCAAGTGTCTAGCCTGACTTGCCGCATCAAGAAGCCCCTGCTACTGAAGGTGGAGTCGAAGTTATAGCTGAACAAGCTTCAATTCTGGACGAAGTGGTAACTATTGCTCCAACGGAAGCTCCAACAGTCAACCCTTTGGTTCTAGACCCCGAGTCCGATGAAGACTTCGAAGTGGCCTTCGACCCTTCGAGTAGCCCCAGTACTCATTCGCCGATAGGACTTCGGAGGTAAACTTCACTTAAACCGCCTTTTTCTTTACCCTGAAAAATTATGCAATATATAATACCTTTGTTTTGGCAGGGTCTGCTCCCATGGAGACGACTCCTCCTGCGAAGACTGCTCCTGGGACTTCGACATCTCCGGGGTCATTTCCAGAAGCTGCACAAATGGGACATGGAAAAGGTAAAGGCAAAATGGACCCCTTTCCTGCTCCGAACTCGAGATTAACTCCGTCGGAATCGATAGACAGAGGACAATCTACGAAGGGGGGCCAGTCCACTGAAGTTTCCGAGGATGCGGCGCATCGCTCCAGCCCTTCACCCAATGAAGACGATCAAATGGCTTTGTCCATGCTCCCCCTCCTAGCTCCTTTCCTGGAGCGAAGGACCGGACTTTGGGCCCTGCTCAAACCTTTGGATCGAGCTAACCGCGAAGTTGGGGAAACAGACTTAGTAGCCATACTTGGGGAGGCTGAAGGGTCGGAGTTGAACGCAGCATTAGAACGGCAGCATACTAGGTACGAAGTATCTGCAAAAACAAGATTAATTTCAACTTAAGAACAATTTCTCACCTTGCTTCTTCTCTTCACAGCAAATAGTCTTGGCTCGAGCTGCAGCTGTTTCGAATGAGCGAGGAAGCATTCGTCTTAAGGAGAGGATTACTGCCCTCCAATGGAGTCTTGAGGGCTCCAAAATTCGAATCTCCAGCTTGGACGAGATGGTTGCAGTGGAGAGGAGAGCCAGACTTGATCTGGAGGCCGCAAATCAAAAGCTCGAAGCCGAACAAATCGTGCTTCGGGATGAAATCGAGAAAATGCGGGCAGAGCATGCAATGGTGGGGGCTGAGTTGGTTAAGCTTCAAGAAGAAAAAGCGAAAGCCATGGAGGAGGCCATCAACCTACTTAGCCAGAAGAACTCTTTGGCTACGGAGGCACCTAGACTATCTTCTGTGGTAGACGAGCTGTCTTCGTCAAGGGATGCCTTAATTGAAGACAAGGTGAAGTCGGAGAAGGTAGCTGCGGAGGTCATGGATAATCTTTTAGGTGTTTTAGAGTACTTCGGTACTTTTTGGACACTACCTTCGAGTGACAACGTCCCCGTACTGCGACGGCTGAAAATGATCCAAGGAGCAGCGAAGATGATGAAGACGGTGGGTATTCGGTATGGAGAACTCTCCGGCCAAGTAGCTGCTCTCGTTGTACTTCGCTACTATGAGGATCTAGGGCTATCAGTAGCACCAGACTTGGGGGCGGCTCCCATTACCTTCTACGACAACCAACTGTTAAACCCTTCTGAATATGTGGCCGCAGCCTGGCAAGCCTTCCAAGCATCATTGAGAGCCGAAGGTCGAACAACGGTCAAGGATTTGATCGATGAAGGGCTTTGCCAGAAACAAGCTCGGTCTCAAGCTTCGAGCAGCCAGCCTCCGCCTGACCCGCAGGTTTAGTTTTGCTTAGGGGTCCAAATATGTAAAAATTATGCTTTCATCTGTTATGAATGAAAACTTATTTGTTGTATTTTTAGGCTTCCCAACCTCGTATGGATGATCTCGAAGTATTAAATGTTACCGAAGAACTTCGCCTGCTATGGGCTACCTTCGATCTTTTAAAACTTCACAAATGACCTCGATTTCTGATTCCTCGAGAAAGCTCTGGTGCAATTGCGCCCAAAATACGTAAAGATATATTATCTCATATTAAAGAGGAAGAAAAAGAATTTAACTTGGAAACCTCATCTTCTAAAGACGTTGAATGGTCCGAAGAAGAGATTACTGCTGAAGAACAAGGAAAGAAGCCTGAAGAACTTCGAAGCTGGGAGAGAAGCCCCGAGCGACTTTGAACTTGGGCTGAACTTCAACAGGAACAAAAAGATTTTCAAGCTTCGAAGGGAGGGAGAAGAATTAAACGTAAAGTTATCAGGACTCCCGGCTTTGGAACTAGTCGTTCCGGCTTTAGTGGTAGATCTAGAGATTGAAGGGGTCTTCGATTCCTTCTTGGTATAGACACAGATTTTTTGTAATGTAATGTAATCTATTCGAATGATAAAGGTTAAGATTTTAAAATTGTCTCCCTACTTCCCAGCCCCTCTTTGGGCGTAAGAAACTTCGAAGTGTAGTCGAAGATGGTTAGGCGCAAAGAAAAAGACTTAGGAGTACAATTTTGGAGGATCAGAGCCCCTTAGCAACTTAGAAATTGATTAAAATCTCACAAAATGTCTTCGACTACTTGGAGTCTGAAAACTGGTAACTTAGTACCTTTTGTTTGAAAGTAGTCACTTCGGACTAATTTTCTGGACACCTTATCATCCAAAACGATTGGTCACTTTGGACTCTTTTTACAGATATTCGAAGCATATCAGCTCAAACTCTGTTTAGTTTGGCCTCCTTCGGCTCTTTTTGCGAATTCTATCAAACCGGTGGTTTGGAATTCGCAGTGGTCTCCTTGGACTCTTTTTACGGATGCTTTCAAGGTGGAGCTTAGAATCCGCATTATTTGGTCTCCTTCGACTCTTTTTACGGATGTTATCAAGCTGGTGGCTTAGAATCTGTTTTTCAGTGACTTTCCCACCTCGTCGGAAGCTTCGAACCAGTGGTTCGAAGTCTGAAAAATTGGTTCAAATGAATAACACTTCCTTCACAACCAACTTCGTTCTTCCAGTGCGTCCACTAGAAGTAGGAAGTGTTTGAGAGGTAGGAATTATCTGAACCATGAGCTTTATTAATTCAGAAGGTGTTTACATATGATTACAAGGAGCCCTATGCGAAATATCGCTTTAAGTGCTCCGCATGCCAGGCATGCTTTAACTCTTCGCCTTCTAAATTATCTAACTTAAAAGAACCAAGGCGTCCTGAGTGGAGAATAATGTATGGACCTTCCCACTTATTTCCTAATTTCCCTGGTGCTATAATGCTTCGCAAAACTAGATGACCTGGCTTAAGTTCGTTAAGCTTAACCTTCTAGTCAAACCAAGTCTTCGTCTACTACTGATACTTTGACAAATTGGCGATAGCTCGAAGTCTTGTTTCTTCTGTTAAATGAAGCGAAGCTTTCCTTTCTCCTTCTATTTTAGGTTCGGTGCAGCGAAGAGATCCTCCTTTGAGCTCCGTTGGCGTCATAGCTTCATCTCCGAATAATAGTCTAAAAGGAGTGAACCCTGTGGACCTTGTTTGGGTGGTCCGAATGGACCATAAAATCTTTGGGAGCTCTTCGGTCCACAACCCTTTTGCCAACCCTACTATTCTTCGATTTAACCCTGACAAGATATTGCCATTGGCTCTTTCGACAGCTCCATTAGACTGAGGATGGTGCACTACAGCGAAGCATATTTGTATGCCAAGATCTTCGCAAAACTTCCTGAAGGGCTCTGCATCAAACTGTGTCCCATTATCAACTGTGAGCTATCGAGGTACTCCTAACCGGCATATAATACTTTTCTAGAAAAATTTTTGTACATTATTCGAAGTGATAGCTGTGAGGGGTTCTGCTTCGACCCACTTGGAAAAGTACTCAATTGCTACCACTGCGAATTTCAAATTTCCTTTTGCTACTGGGAAGGGGCCAATAAGGTCCATGCCCCATCTGGCCATGGGCCACACTGGGGCAATGACTTGAAGAGTTGTTGGCGGACGATGACTTCTTCCCATCCATTGACAACCCTGTCACGTGCGGACTAGACTCTCTACATCAGCTACTATTGTAGGCCAGTAAAGCCCCTAGCGAAGTGTTTTTCCTGCCAAAGCTCGAGGGGCCAAATGGCTACCACAAAGGCCTTCATGAATTTCTCGAAGAATCTCCTGACCTTCGGCTTGAGATATACATCGGAGCATAGGGGAACATACTCCGGCCTTGTACAGTGTACCGTTGATTATATGATAATTTCGAATTCTGAGATTTAACCTCGAAAGTTGTGGCCTTTAGGCAAATTTGCTTCTCCTCGTAACAATTCCATAATTGACCTCCACCAATCAGTACATGGAATGCAAAGAACTTCCACAGAAGGGATCTATGTTACCGAAGGTGAACTTAGCTCTTCGTAAAAAACTCCTTCCGAAATGTCCATAGCTCCGGCTACAACTTTTTCCAAGTATCAGCTTGCATATTTTCAGCTCTGGGTATACTTCGGATGGAAATCCCTTTAAATGCTGCTTCAATCTTACTAATCTCTTCCAAATATTTTGCAAGCTGGGGATGATGAACTTGAAAACTTTTATCAACGTGCCCTGCTACAATTTGAGAATCTGTTTTAATAACAACTCTTGTAGCCCCCAAAGCACGTGCTTTTCGAAGTCCTAACAAAATTCCTTCATACTCTGTTGTATTATTGGTGGACTTAAAGTTGAGCCTTGCAGAGTACATTGCTCTTTGCCCTGAAGGCGAAATTATCACCGCTCCGACACTTGCTCCAGATGCTTGGAAAGCTCCATCGGAGTATATGGTCCAAATTCCTTCATTTGGTTTCTCTGGAGCCCATACTGCGGAGGGAGTCCATTCTGTCACAAAATCTGATAACACCTGTGACTTGATTGTTGTCCTCGCCACGAAGGAGATGCCGAAGGGTGCTAATTCAACAGCCCATTTCCCAATTCTTCCTGTAGAATCCTTACTTCGGAGCATATCTCCTAAGGGATAGGAAGTTGGTACAATCACATTATGTTCTAGGAAATAATGCATTAACTTCCTCGAAGCCATTATCAGAGCATAGGTGAACTTCTCAAGCTCAGAATATCTTGTTTTTGCTCCAGACAATGCTTCGGATACAAAATAGATTGGATTATGTACCAACTTCCCATTGAAATCAACTTCTCTGACAAGGACTACACTGACAGCGGAGCCAGTAGCCGCAAGGTAGAGGAGTAGGGTTTCGTCCGCAACAGGCACCGTGAGTGTAGCGAGGTTACTGAGATAATTCTTAATATCATCAAAACTCTTTTGACACTCCGGTGTCCATGCAAAATCTTCGGACCCTTTCAATGCTTTGAAGATGGGCAAACTTCTCTCCGCAGACCTTGCTAGGAATCTTCTAAGTGCTGCAAGGTGACCAATTAGCTTTTGCACTTGCTTCAAATTTTCCGGAGGAGCCATCCTTTGTAATGCAGTTATTTGAGTAGGGCTAGCTTCGATCCCTCTTGAGGAGCCATGCTGAATAGCGTGGGCCTCATGGCTCCAGATGTGATGAGTCATTGTCAACGATAGTCAAAGAGGACTGAAAAGAGAGAGATGATCTGCTGCGTCTGGGCCGCGTGTGACTCAGGTACACGGGCAGCAAGCGATTGTCGGGCAGAGGGGCCGCGAAGTCGGGCTGGCCCAATCCGGGTACATGGGCTAGGAGCAGCAGAGGATCCACTGGACTGTTGACTGGGATTGACTCAGGTACACGGGCGGCGAGTGATTGCCGGGCTGAGGGAGCCGCGGAATCGGGCCGGCCCAATCCGGGTACCCGGTGTGAAGACGGTGGACGCTTTGTCAGTTTCGGCGCAAAACTGACGACCGTTGATCTTGGATCGGACCGTCCTGGAGCGAAGCCGTAGCTGCCACGAAAGCTCCGCATCAGGACAAGTTACCTTTATTTAGGATTTTACTTTTTTGCCTTTAGGCCCACAGTCTGTCAGTCGAGTCTGTAAAAAACCCTAAGGGCATTTCGATCTTTTCCATTTTTATTCAGCGTCTGTAAAAAACCCTAGGGGTATTTCTGCATTTTTACATTTAATGGGCTGCCTATAAATAGGCCCCAATATCCTAGGGTTAGGGTTACCCATTTTAAGAAATTACTTTACCAATCAAAAATTATGGGTCATCTTTTCCTCTGTCTCCTCTGAAATCGCCGCCGCCTCTGTTTATTCCTCCACCGCCGGCGTCTTTTTCTTCGGTCGCCGGCCAGTTTCTCTGCTTCCTACCAGGCGCTAGCGAGTTATTGCACACACAAACCGTGGCTTTAAATCCTGTTGTTTCCCTGGTGTGTGCGCAAGCCTTGGCTAGAGATTAGCACTTGCGTGCTTGTGTCGGGCAAAGAGCACAGCTAGCCCGGCAGCCTACGGCTAGCTGGCCTGCAGCATTGGCAGCCAGTGGTTTCGCTCGGCGTGCGCAGCAGGAAATCACGAGAAGCTTGCAGCCGGCGTGCACGCATCCTCGGGAGGCCAGCCAGGATCTTCTGTGACTACAAGCGCCGGTGTGTAGATCTGCATGGCGATAGAAAGCTACGTAACGGAGAAGCCAAAATGCTCACGGCATGTGTCCAGGTGAAGGAAGAAAGGAAAAAAATCCATTGCACGGTAATTTTTGTTTTGCCTCGATTTGCGTGCATTTGCTATTACTTTGTTGTTTTTAATCCTCTGTTTAATTCTTTGTATCGTGAGTACTGTAGCTACGAACAAGAAGTACTGTAGCGTAAAACACTATAGATTCGTAGTACTGTTGCAACATTTTTTTTCTGAAGCTCCAGAGTTCTGTTTCATTCAACGAATCAAACCAAACCATGATTAGTACTAATTACGTTTCTCGATTTGCGTGCTAATTAAATATTCATGTATTGCCATGTTTCACGTACGGTTAGCACTATTTCAAATACTTCCCGTAACATCCTATTGCATGTGATGGCATACTGTTAAAAAGTATTTTTCATGAATATATTTTATCTGTTGAGTTAATCTTTGTGCTGTCATTACATCTGTTGGTTCATCTGCTGTTTTGATAGATAATATTGATTCTGGTGTTTTAATCTGAGCACTGTTTTATTTCGGTTAGAACATCACAGTTTACCATCTTCATATGTGTTGGTTTGATTAAATGCCTGTGTGTTAATTAATCTGTTGAATCAGCCTTTAAGCACTGTGTTGCTGTCTTTTCGATTAGGACACCGGTCGTGTTTGGGCTAGATCATTTTAGGTCTTGTTGATTCGTTTACTTTTCTTTGCTAAGTCTGTCGAGGTGCGTTGGGTATTGGGAGCAGGCCATTGATTCGAAAGAATTTTTTAGGCGCCCATTCACCCCCCCCTCTGGTCGCTACTTTCGGTCCTACAAGTGGTATCAGAGCCTGGTTAGGGTTTTTTCCATACCTTAACCGGTTCTAAACCCCAGTAGTGATCATGACTTCTCCTGGCAAGGTCCCGTCCTTGGAAGCTTATGGCTATAATTATTGGAAGACTCGCATGCGAGCCTATCTCATGAGCCAAAGCTCGGACATCTGGGACATTTGCGTTCACGCTACGTTTGTCATATTGCTAGTTGCTGAGCGTGATTCTCCTGGTATCATCGCCCAGCATGTGAACAATAGCAAAGCGGTGAACATCTTGTTTTCTGGTTTAGGTCCCACCGAATTTGAGCGTGTGAGCCATCTTTCCACTGCGAGAGAGATCTGGGCTACCCTCCAGGCACACCATGAGGGGACAGCCCAGGTCAAGGCTCGGCTCTATCAGACCTATCGGCGTGAATATGAAAACTTCACACAAAAGCCGGGTGAATCTGTTGAAGCGTTGTTTGGTCGTTTTCAGTCGATCATAAACAAGCTTCGGGACAACAAGGCTGAGGGTGTTCAGTTAGTCTCAGATCACGAACAGGCGCTCAAGGTTCTTCATACCTTGGACCCAAAGATCTGGGAGATCAAGGTATCCTCTATCATTGAGAGTACTTCTTATGATACCTTGACCATTTCTGATTTGTTTAGCAAGCTGAAGGCCACCGAGGTTGATACCCAGTTGAGATCAAATCTCACTGGCTCTGGATCAAAGTCTCTGGCCCTTGCTACACCTTCTGTTGATCCCTCTTCTGTGAGCTGTGCTGGGTTCTCTTTGATGTCTATCACTAAGGATCAGCTTGAGTCGTTGGGAGATGATGATTTGTGTCTTTTTAACAACCGGGTGTGTCGTGTCTATGATAAGAGGATGTTCAAAAGACACGGCACAAAGACCGGATGCTTTGAGTGTGGTGACCCAGGACACTTCATCGCCGACTGCCCCAAGCGCAATGGCCACAAGAAGAGCACTGGTGGTGGCTCCCACGACTCCGGCAAGCACGACAGCTCCTCCTTCAACAAGGGCAAGCCAAAGACCAGATTCTTCAAAAAGGCCCTGAAGGACTACCGGCGAGAGAACAAGAAGCGCGACAAGGCCTTCTTTGCTGAGATGGAGAAGAGCTACTCCAAGCGGTCCATGTCTTCTTCCTCTTCATTGAGCTCAAGCGATGAGGAGATCATCATCAGGAAGGGGAAGGACAAGGACGATCCAGCGGGCCTTTGCTTCATGGCTTTCGGGGACAGACCGAAGAGCCACTCACACCAGCGCCGAAGATCCCGCAAGAGCTTCTGCTCAATGGCTCTTGGGGATAAGGAAGAAAAGAGCTCCTCCGATGACTCCGACGACGACGACAACAAGGTATCATCCTATGAACGAGAAATTGTTGATTTACTTGAGAGCAATCGTCAGGAGTTAAAGTATCGGGAAAAACTGCTTAGGGGGGCTAAGAAGAGGATAGATGAGTTAGAGAGTGAGCTTGCCATGGCCAACGGCAGAATTGAGAGTCTATCTTCTTCCCCTTGCTTGGGTGATAGCAGTGAGTGCCCAAAGTGTGAGGTGCTTCTGTGTGACCTGTCGACTCTGAAGTCCAGGTACACAGAAAGGGTTGATGAGAGGGACGCTTTGGCCACTGAGCTTGAAAGCACTCAGCTGGAGCTGAAAGATGCTCAAGCCACTGTCGTCGCACCCTGTGCTGAGTGCCCATCTCATCTAGCTGTCTTAGCTGAGCTGAAAGCCAAGGGCGATGTGCATTTGGGTGATTTGGAGAGAGTGAGAGCTGAGCTTGCGCAGACTAGGCTAGAGCTTGAGACATTGTCAGTTCCACCCACTGTCTGTGAGAATTGTCTGTCTCTTAGAATGGAGTTGATTAAGCTGAAAGCCGAGAAGTCTGTCCAGATAGATAGCGAGTGTGAGACCTGCTTGTCTCAGGTGGAGGTTCTAGCTGCCTTGAGAGAGGAGTTAGCCGATTCTCAGAATGAGAACTTTTACCTCCATTCTATCTTGAGTTGGATCAGTGCCAGAGAGCCTCAGCTTGGCATGATGATCCAGCAGTTCAAGAGGCAGGATGGGTTTGGGGTAGGTTACACCTACACCAAGGCTGGCTTTGAGAGTGCCATTAGCCGGGCAGTGGAGTGGAGTAAAATGACTCCAGAGCAGAAGTATCCCAAGACTCACTCCACTGAGTCTTCCCAGGCTGGTCAGCCCAAGGATGGAGTGATCCATGAACCACCCAAAGCTCCACCCAAGAAGCCTATCTGGGTTCCAAAGCCCAAACACCTCCACACTTCTCTTGACTCTCTTCCTGGACCCTCTCAACCCAAGAAGACTACACCGAACACCACTAAGCCCAAGAACCCCAAGCCTCAACCACATCCCAAGAAGCCCACCTATCATTGTGAGTATTGTCAGAGAGACGGGCATCTTGCGGAGTTTTGCTTCAGGAGGAAACGAGTTGAGAGAGCAGAGAGAGCTCGTGGTGGTCAGGAGCAGTTCTACCAGCAGGATGGTAGACTGCGTGTTCCTCGACGCGGGGAGAGGCTAGAGGCCAGGCCGCGTCGTGTAGGTGGTGGTAGAGGAGACGGCTTTCTTGCCCGTACTCCAGTTGGTGGTGGTCGTTCCGGCAGAGCTCCAGGCCGTTTTGGCTACGATCCTGGACCTCGTGGCCGAGGCTTTAGGCAGAACCAAGGACCGCGCTTTGAGCCGCGTTTTGGTCCAAACTTTTCTGATGATTTCTGCTTTCCGTCTTTTGAGCAGATGGCTCGACACTGGTTTAGCTCTTTTGCTAAACCCGGTGCCGGACCATTTGCTCCCACTTACAACCATTAATTGTGCAGGATCGGGGACTGGAGGACGTTTGGATCATGGACTCAGGGTGTTCTCGCCACATGACAGGACATCGCAGATGGTTCTCCAGTCTCACTCCCCCGAGCTCCAAAGAATACATCACCTTCGGGAACAGTGGTCAAGGGAAAGTAAGTGGCATTGGCTCAATTCGCATTTCAGACCATTTTTCTTTGAAGAACGTTGCTTTGGTTGGAAACTTGAACTTCAATTTGATTTCTGTTTCGCAACTTCTTGAGGATGGTTTAGAGGTGCGTTTTAAGAAGGGCAATTCTTCTGTGTTTGATTCTAGAGGGTCTTTGATTTGCCAGATCTTACCTTTCGGTAAAGTTTTTCGAATTGACTTCTCTAGTTCTTTTGGCCCTTCTCGCTGTTTGATTGCTGGATCTTCTTCTGAGCTCTAGAAGTGGCATAGGAGGTTAGGTCATTTGAGTTTTGATCTGCTAGTCAGGTTAAGCTCTATGGACCTCATCCGAGGATTGCCCAAGCTTAAGATGGAGAAGGATCTAGTTTTTCATCCCTGTCGTCATGGGAAAATGGTTGCCGCTTCTCACTCACCTGTGACTCAGGTGATGACTTCGTATCCAGGCGAGCTTTTACACTTGGACACTGTTGGTCCAGCTCGGGTACGCTCAGTCGGTGGGAAGTGGTACGCACTTGTCATTGTTGACGACTTTTCTCGATTCTCGTGGGTTTTCTTTTTGGAGTCTAAGGATGAAACTTTTCAATTTGTTCATGACCTGATTTTGAAGCTGAAGAATGAGAACAATGGTCGGATGCGAGCAATTCGCTCCGACAACGGCTCTGAGTTCAAGAACTCTTAGTTCGTCAGCTTTTGTAGTGATCAGGGTCTGGACCATCAGTTTTCTTCTCCTTACACTCCCCCACAGAACGGCGTTGTGGAACGAAAGAACCGCACGCTAGTCGAGATGGCCAGGACGATGCTCGATGAGCACAGGACTCCTAGGCGCTTTTGGGCTGAAGCCATGAACACGGCTTGCTATCTGGCCAACCGCATTTTTCTTAGAGCTTACCTAGGTAAGACCTCATATGAGTTGCGGTTTGGTAGACAGCCCAAGGTGAGCCACTTGCGAGCATTTGGCTGCAAGTGCTTTGTGCTCAAGAAGGGAGGGCATTTGGACAAATTTGAGTCTCGTTGCTGGGATGGAGTTTTTCTTGGTTATGCTTTGCATTCTCGAGGCTTCCGTGTTTGGAACCTCGACTCCCAGCAGCTTGTCGAGACTTGCGAGGTTTCTTTTGATGAGTCCTTGCCTTCTTTAACTCCTTCTTTTGAGCTTTCTGGTGATGGTGAGCTCGGAGAGTCCATCTTCGAGGAAGATGAGGATACTCCAGCTGCTGATGAGGGTGGGCCTTCTGCACCTCCTGCAGAGCCCACACCTTCTGAGACTTCGACTGAGGACGAGGGCGGACCTCTGATCACTTCTTCCACTTCGATCGAGCCCCCTCAGTCGAGTCCAGAGGTGCCAGCTGCTGACTCTGGTGAGGTGACTTCAGATCACCAGGGATCCTGAGCAGTTCAGCGTGATCACCCCTCAGAGCTCATCATCGGTGATGTGTCTACAAGAACTTTGCGATCGTCTGTTGACTCTCTTGCTGTGTTTGCTGAATCTGCTTTTGTTGCATCTTTTGAGCCCAGAGACATTTCTCATGCTCTTTCTGACTCGAACTGGATTAATTCCATGCAAGAAGAGCTTGAGAATTTTGTCCGCAATCGGGTTTGGACACTAGTAGAGCTGCCACCAGGATGCAACCCCATAGGCACCAAGTGGGTGTTCAAGAACAAGCAAGGTGAAGATGGGGTTGTGGTGCGCAACAAAGCTCGACTAGTTGCCCAGGGTTATTGCCAGAAGGAAGGTATTGACTTTGAAGAAACCTTCGCCCCTGTTGCCCGTCTTGAGTCCATTCGCATTCTCTTAGCTTTTGCTTCTTCGAAGGGTTTTAAGCTTTTTCAAATGGATGTCAAGAGTGCTTTTCTGAACGGGTACATAGAGGAGGAGGTTTATGTTAGGCAGCCCCCCGGTTTCGAGAACCCTAAGTTTCCTCGACATGTTTTTAAGCTGCAGAAAGCTTTATACGGGTTAAAGCAAGCCCCCAGGGCTTGGTATGACCGGTTAAAGCAGTTTTTGTTGGGGAAGGGCTTTGTGATGGGTTCTGTGGATAAAACTCTCTTCTTGCTTAGAGATGCTTCTGATTTTTTAGTCGCTCAGATATACGTGGATGATATTATCTTTGGCGGTACTACTAACGATCTTGTGTCCAAGTTTTCTGAGCAGATGCACAGTGAGTTTGAGATGAGCCTCATGGGTGAGCTCAAGTATTTTCTAGGGCTCCAGATCAAGCAGACCAAGGACGGCACCTTCATCCACCAGGGTAAGTATACTCGGGACATGCTTAAGAAATTTGACTTTGGTGGTGAGTTGAAGCCGCAGATGACCCCGATGGGCACATCTGGGGGTCTGGACAAGGACGAGAGCGGCGTCAAGGTCAATGAGAGAGAGTTTCGAGGGATGATCGGTTCGCTGCTGTACTTGACGGCGACGAGGCCAGACATACAGTTCGCCGTGGGACTGTGCGCGCGCTTCCAGTCTTCACCACGCGCGTCTCATCGGCAAGCTGTCAAGCGCATCTTCAGGTATCTTACCTATGCGCCTGATCTCGGTCTTTACTATTCAGCATCATCTTCTCTTGATTTATCTGGCTTTTCGGACGCTGACTTTGGTGGGTGTCGGTTGGATCGCAAGTCGACTTCCGGTACTTGCCAGTTTCTTGGTTCTTCTCTTGTCTCTTGGTCTTCTCGAAAGCAATCTGGAGTTGTTCTTTCGACCACAGAGGCTGAGTATGTAGCTGCTGCTAGCTGCTGCTCACAATTGGTTTGGATGATTTCCACTCTACGAGATTTTGGGTTGTTCTTTCCTACCAGAGTTCCTTTGTTTTGCGACAGCACTAGTGCAATTAGTGTAGGGAAAAACCCATGTCTCCATTCTAAAACCAAACACATTGATGTGCGCTTTCACTTTTTGCGGGATCAATATGAGAAAGGTGTCATTGACCTTGTTCATGTTGATACCCATCATCAGTTGGCTGATATTTTCACCAAACCCCTAGATCAGTCTACATTTGAGCGTTTACGAGGGGATTTGGGTGTTGTGTATCCTTTTTAGGATATTTTGAGTCAGTTTTCTTTCTTCTTTACTCTTTTCTTGAGTCGTTTTGTGTGTGTTCATATCATGCATATTCACATATCACACTTTTGAGCCTGCTTCTGTTATATGATTGAACTGCTTTACTTATTCTAGCTGGTACATGCTTTTGATTACTTGTCAATGATCATGTTTTGGTTCAGTTCACTTGATATGTCTGATATCTGTCATATGCATGGCTTTTATGCTTTAAACTTAAAAACTTAATCACCATTGCTTCTGGTAACTAGCATGTGTAGGCTGAGTGCTTTTGTTATCTGTTACATGCCTTGTAGCTAGTTCATCACATAGATGCAGATATGCAACTTGGACATCTTTATGCTTTAACATGGAAAATGTGCTATAAAAATGATAAAAATCAAAAATGAATGAGAATTCCATGCCTTTTATGCTTGAGTTGAAAAGATCTAAGTGGATTTGCCTTGTCGCATTGCATTGTTCTGGACTGCTTACCATAACACTTTGGTATGAACTAGGACAGTGTAGTGTATGCCAAGACCAATGTCTTAAGCTTCTGATGGTCCAGTTCTGGCCTAGGCTTGACTTGGTCGGTTAGCATAAGGTTTGACAGACAAATAACCCTTGGCAAAAATGAAAAAGGAAAATGAAAAAGCCTGAAACTTAAAAAGACAACAAGTTTGCTGAAGCACTTTGTTTTGGACGATGCTTATCTTGGTAGATATCAGTTAGCGTCTGCATCTCATGCTTTACCTTGCTTGTTAACTGGAAAATGTGGTGATACCTTTGTTTGCAAAAACTGAAAAATGCGTGCTAAATGACTTTTCTCTGGCTATCATCTGTTGTACTGATCATGCCATGTGACTTCGACAGTATGTCTTTTGCTATACTTGTTAGATGTTGTAATTGCAGTCAATCATATCTGAGAAGCATGCTTTCTTCACTCCACCTGCACCTCCGTTGCATTCATTGCATATTTTGAGGGGGAGTTGCATTTTAGGGGGAGTCAGTGTCGTTTTTAGAGTGCTTGATGAGTTCACTTGTCAACAAGGGGGAGAAATTTTGGTATAAGAGTTTAAGGGGGAGTTTTTGGCTTTCTCTGGGATTTGTTTCAGGTGGAGTTTTTGTCCCGTTTGTCCTTACTCTTTTGATATCCTTGTTGATGTTTCTGGGACTGCACTCGTTTTGAGCTTTTACCTTTGGTTAACCATAATGACCGTCTCTTGCTTTTGTTCGGCTTTTGGTCATTAGGGATAAACTTTTACTTTGTTTTCTTCTTTTCTGTTTTCTTGTGTTTTGTTTTCGTGTTTCCACGGTTGTTCGCAGGTACTGAAAAGCAGATGAAGTGAAGTGTTGACAATGCACTCATCAAGGGGGAGATTGAGGAGCCATGCTGAATAGCGTGGGCCTCATGGCTCCAGATGTGATGAGTCATTGTCAACGATAGTCAAAGAGGACTGAAAAGAGAGAGATGATCTGCTGCGTCTGGGCCGCGTGTGACTCAGGTACACGGGCAGCAAGCGACTGTCGGGCAGAGGGGCCGCGAAGTCGGGCTGGCCCAATCCGGGTACATGGGCTAGGAGCAGCAGAGGATCCACTGGACTGTTGACCGGGATTGACTCAGGTACACGGGCGGCGAGTGATTGCCGGGCTGAGGGAGCCGCGGAATCGGGCCGGCCCAATCCGGGTACCCAGTGTGAAGACGGTGGACGCTTTGTCAGTTTCGGCGCAAAACTGACGACCGCTGATCTTGGATCGGACCGTCCTGGAGCGAAGCCGTAGCTGCTACGAAAGCTCCGCATCAGGACAAGTTACCTTTATTTAGGATTTTACTTTTTTGCCTTTAGGCCCACAGTCTGTCAGTCGAGTCTGTAAAAAACCCTAAGGGCATTTCGGTCTTTTCCATTTTTATTCAGCGTCTGTAAAAAACCCTAGGGGTATTTCTGCATTTTTACATTTAATGGGCTGCCTATAAATAGGCCCCAATATCCTAGGGTTAGGGTTACCCATTTTAAGAAATTACTTTACCAATCAAAAATTATGGGTCATCTTTTCCTCTGTCTCCTCTGAAATCGCCGCCGCCTCTATTTATTCCTCCACCGCCGGCGTCTTTTTCTTCGGTCGCCGGCCAGTTTCTCTGCTTCCTACCAGGCGCTAGCGAGTTATTGCACACACAAACCGTGGCTTTAAATCCTGTTGTTTCCCTGGTGTGTGCGCAAGCCTTGGCTAGAGATTAGCACTTGCGTGCTTGTGTCGGGCAAAGAGCACAGCTAGCCCGGCAGTCTACGGCTAGCTGGCCTGCAGCATTGGCAGCCAGTGGTTTCGCTCGGCGTGCGCAGCAGGAAATCACGAGAAGCTTGCAGGCGGCGTGCACGCATCCTCGGGAGGCCAGCCAGGATCTTCTGTGACTACAAGCGCCGGTGTGTAGATCTGCATGGCGATAGAAAGCTACGTAACGGAGAAGCCAAAATGCTCACGGCATGTGTCCAGGTGAAGGAAGAAAGGAAAAAAATCCATTGCACGGTAATTTTTGTTTTGCCTCGATTTGTGTGCATTTGCTATTACTTTGTTGTTTTTAATCCTCTGTTTAATTCTTTGTATCGTGAGTACTGTAGCTACGAACAAGAAGTACTGTAGCGTAAAACACTATAGATTCGTAGTACTGTTGCAACATTTTTTTTCTGAAGCTCCAGAGTTCTGTTTCATTCAACGAATCAAACCAAACCATGATTAGTACTAATTACGTTTCTCGATTTGCGTGCTAATTAAATATTCATGTATTGCCATGTTTCACGTACGGTTAGCACTATTTCAAATACTTCCCGTAACATCCTATTGCATGTGATGGCATACTGTTAAAAAGTATTTTTCATGAATATATTTTATCTGTTGAGTTAATCTTTGTGCTGTCATTACATCTGTTGGTTCATCTGCTGTTTTGATAGATAATATTGATTCTGGTGTTTTAATCTGAGCACTGTTTTATTTCGGTTAGAACATCACAGTTTACCATCTTCATATGTGTTGGTTTGATTAAATGCCTGTGTGTTAATTAATCTGTTGAATCAGCCTTTAAGCACTGTGTTGGTGTCTTTTCGATTAGGACACCGGTCGTGTTTGGGCTAGATCATTTTAGGTCTTGTTGATCCGTTTACTTTTCTTTGCTAAGTCTGTCGAGGTGCGTTGGGTATTGGGAGCAGGCCATTGATTCGAAAGAATTTTTTAGGCGCCCATTCACCCCCCCCCCGCTGGTCGCTACTTTCGGTCCTACACCTCTGCTTGAAACTAGATACCCTAACAATTTTCCAGCCTGAGCCCCGAAGATACATTTTTCGGGGTTAAGATGGACTCCACATGCCCGAAGGCTATTGAATGTTTCTGCTAAGTCTAGGCTATGTTGGTGCTTTAGAGGACTCTTTATTACAATGTCATCCATATAGGCTTCTACATTGCGGCCCATTTGATGACCTAGAGCCTTAGCAATTAACCTCGAAAAAGTTGCCCCGGCATTTCTTAAGCTGAAAGGCATTCTTACATAGCAGAAGACTCCCGAAGGAGTTACAAAGCTTGTTTTGATTTCATCTTCGCGCTTTAACCAGATTTGATGATAGCCAGAATACGCGTCGAGGAAGCTTAATAACTCCGAACCAGCAGTGGAGTCAACCAATTGATCAATTCGGGGCATGGGATAGGGGTCACGGGGGCATGCTTTATTCAAGGATGTAAAGTCAATACACATGTGCCACTTCCCAGAAGATTTGTTCCTAACGAAGACTGGGTTGGCTAGCCACTCCGTATGAGCTACTTCTCTGATAATCCCAACCATCAGCAACTTTTCCACTTCAGCTTTAGCAAGGATGGCCCTCTCCGCAGATAACTTCTGGAGTCCTTGTCGGACAGGCCGAACCTTCGGGTTCACAAGTAATCTATGCTCAATAATATCCTGACTGACTCCGGTAATGTCCTCATCAGACCATGCAAAGACATCTAAATTTTCTTCAACTACTTTTTTCTAACGAAGTAGCTACTTCTGGAGGCAAATCCTTGTCGAACTGAAATGAATAGTATTTGTCGTCTTTGACAATAACTGTTGGACCGGAAACGGCGACCAGAGGGGGGTGAATGGGAGCTTTTAAAAAAATCGGGCTAAAAACTAGCCTTCGGATTCAGTTCTGTCTTCTGCGGAACAGGCTTCGAACACTACCTTCGAAGGTCTGGTTCGGAGGTACTTCGACACCTTCGAACACAGGCTTCGGAGGAGCAAAAGTTCGAAGCCAAGAAGACTTCGCTCCACTTACAACCCTCGAAAATCTACTCTGCTAAGTCAGTGCAGGCTCCGTACACAGGGTGCTTCGAGCAGACTTTGCGCTTCACCCTTCGCAAGAGTGGACACCCCTCTGAGGACTTCGACCAAGTACTCAGCAGCAGCAACTGGTGCTGGGCTTCGTACATGAAGGTCTACACACACACAAATGGACTCTGCTAAGGGCTTCGACACAAGAAGCAAAACGGGCCTCGGTCAGGGCTTCGCTAGTAAGCTGTGAGGTCTGGCCTCAAGTTACACAGAGCGACAGCACACTGAAAAACACACTTCGCACAAAACACCCTTCGCCTCGACAGGCTTCGGTGCACTACAACTAGCGAGGTATGTAACGCGAGCTCAAGCAAAAAGCACAAAGAAGCAGGGCTTCGCCGCTTGAACAAGGAACACAATAAATTGAACTCTGGACGAATACAGCGAGGTATGTGGCTACAGGAGCTCAACAGTAAATGCTCAAAGTGTTAAATGTTATCTACCGAGCCCCCATATTTATAGCCCACAGTTCACCCAAAGGAAATGACTACACTACCCCTAGGGTTTACATTGATTTTGACTCTACAGAACTAAGGGGTACAAAAGGTAGTCCACCTTTATTTTGGAGGCTTCTCTGTCAGCTTTGCAGAGGGGACAGTGTCAGCCTTTTAAAGAACAGACAGTGTCAGCCTTTGCAGTCTTTGACCTTCTGGAATCCTCCCTTCGCACGCGAGGGTGCGGTAGCTTCGGTGAGAAGCCTGAAGCCAGATGGCCTTCGCTTCACCGAAGTCAGCCTTCGATACAGTGACGGTTTTGAGCCAAAGCCGTCAAAGCTGGGCCTTCGCACCAACACCTCCGGAGTGGACCACCACGGCTTCGCAGCTTCACCCAGCTTGAACTCCGTCAGTCCGTGTACCGAAGCCATGCAGGCCGAAGCACCTCAAGTCAACCTTGCTCCGGAGCTAGCCTCGCTCCAAAGCCTTCCACCCTCCGAAGCCCCACCTTCGGAGTACCACCCTTCGAAGTCCCTCCTTCGTCCAAGGCCTCCGTACGAAGCATTCCATGAGCACTTCGTCGCAGTGTCTCTCCCCGAGCACACTCCACGACGAGCCTCACCCGGACCATGCCTTCGATGCACCTCGACTTCTGAGACCTTCGTCAGGTACCTTCGAATGTCTCCCTCCGGAGCACACTTCGAATTCCTTGCCTCCTCAGAGTACTTGATCCACCAACTCCGAAGTCACTCCATTCGGAGTACCTTCGAAGTGCCTCACCTCCGAGGACTTTGTCTCGGAGTACCTTCAGCCGGAGCCACGCTCCGCACTCTCTGCCTTCACCTGGCACGTCTCGACCCGAGGACCGACCCGGACCACCTTCGCAGCCACCGTGACAGAGCTCCCCGCTCTCCTGGCATCAAGCCTCCCGCTTGACCCAGGTTCACCTGCTGCGAACCTTGTCCGTCGCCTTCGAAGTCCCTGCGCACCACCGACAAACAGACAAGTGTTTCCAGTACTCCGGAGACCTCTCCGGGTTAGCAACCTCCGGTACACACTCCGGTGTACCGCCCAAAGTACCGAAGCCTTCGGTATGAACCCAATCATCGCGTACTGTCGGACCCCTCCGACGAGCACACTCCGCTGCACAGCTGCAGCAAGCAAACACCGAACATACTTCGGTGAAGCCACCTCCGAACACCCTTCGGAGGTCCAACCTCCGAACCCCCTCCGGAGGTACCACCCTCCGAAACCCTTCGGAGGTACCCTTCGAACAGAGGGTAAAAGCCTGTCAATCACTTATCACATGCACCGAAACCAACCCTTGGTTTCTCAATCTCCCCCTTGATGAGTGCATTGACAACCAAATCCAAGTCCAAGAAAAATTAAAAATTTTCAGCACACAAGTGACCATAAAAACTCAGAAAAGAGCCAAATCATGTCACTTGATAAAAGAATTTTCCTCCCCCTTTCTCAAAAGAGTAAAAGCCCCTTCGGCAATAAAAACTCCCCCTGAGTTAAATTTTCCTTTGGCAATAAAGAACCTTCTCCCCCTTTATGTCAACTGTTTTCCCCCTTTGGAAGTCATACCCCTTGCATCAGAGAACGCAGCAAGTCTCTCCCCCTTGAGGAATTTCTCCCCCTTTGGCAATGCAAGCATCAAGGAGCATGTAAAAGATGCAAAGCTTCGAAATGAGTAGAATTGCAAAGACATATGAAGCAAAAATATGCCAACAGTAACACCCATGATCATGGGCTCAACTCAAATTAATATTCTCTAAAAACGTGATGAAGCATGTGATTTGATCATTTTTGAAATAAAAGCATCACCACTTAGTCAACAAGCTAGACAAGGAAGAGCGAGGACTGCGTAAAGCTAGTCAATTTCTACTCTTAGACAGACAAGTCCAGTTCAAATGGAGCTTGAAAAGCAAACTTGATAAACAATGAATTTTGTTGTTCTTTTATTAATGCCAGGGGTTATTTGTTTGTCAACCTTATACTTTCCAATCCGGCCAAGCCTAGGCATGAAAGCCATAAGAAGCTTAAGGCATAGATTTTGGCATACACTACATTATTCCAGTTCATACCAATGTGCAATGGTAAGCAGTCTAGAATAGGGTAGTGCGACAAACAAACCCACCTGGATCTTTTTCACTTAAAGCATGCAAATCATGGAATTTTTGATTTTAACCAAGTGAACCAATTTGTTTGGTACTTTGTGAATATCCATGAAAATTGAGAACAATTTTTCAAGTTGCAATGTTTAGCATCCAAAGAAATATGTCTTGCTATCAAGCAGATAAAAGATAGCTAAAGCAGTCATGTCTACACATGCTAGATTCAAGACTAAGTAGTGAGCACGATTTGATTTTGAAAATAAAACACCATGCACATGAATGTTCCAGATGAATTAACAGGAGCTGAGCTGACATGATTTCATGAGTTATAAGAAGGCATATAAGTGCAAAATATGTAAATGCAATTTAGCACACAATTAGCACAGGCATATCCATCTAAAACAGCTCCCCCTCACAAAATGTCGTAAGGGTGACAAATGCCAAGTTCCCCACGCAAGTAAGCAAATCGAGAAGCATCGAGGGGTTTTGTAAAAATGTCGGCAAGCTGGTGTTGGGTATCAACATATTGAAGTTCAATATCACCCTTCTCATTGTGATCTCTGAGAAAATGATATCTCACGTCAATGTGTTTGGTTCTGGAATGCTGAACCGGGTTGTTTGCAATACAAATAGCGCTAGTGTTATCACAGAAAAGTGGAATACTCTTATAATCTAACCCAAAATCCCGCAAAGTGGAAACCATCCACAAAACCTGAGAGCAACAGCTAGCTGCAGCAACATATTCGGCCTCAGCCGTCGATTGTGCAACACTAGACTGTTTGCGGGAAGACCAGCAAACCAGAGATGTACCCAGAAAATGACAAGTACCAGAGGTACTCTTCCTATCAATTCTACACCCAGCAAAATCCGCATCGAAATAGCCTCGAAGACATAAAGATGAAGACGCTGAATACCATATGCCAAATTCAAGGGTGTGTTTGAGATACCTTAGGATGCGCTTAACCGCTTGGCGGTGCGAAGCTCGTGGTGAAGCCTGAAAACGAGCGCACAGACACACTGCGAAGTGTATGTCCGGCCTCGTAGCAGTCAAGTAGAGGAGGGAGCCGATCATGCTTCGGAACTCCTTCTGATCTACGGCTTCTCCATCTTCGTCAGGGTCCAATGCTACAGATGTAGCCATTGGAGTAGCGAGTGGCTTCGCATCGGACATGTCAAACTTCTTGAGCAGGTCCTTGGTGTACTTTGTCTGGTGGACAAAAGTACCTTGTTTGCTTTGCTTGATTTGCAAACCAAGGAAAAAGGTGAGTTCACCCATCATTGACATTTTAAATTCCCTGCTCATGGTATCTGCAAACTCGGCAACCAAAGCATGAGAAGAGCCACCAAAGATGATATCATCCACATAAATCTGCACTAGGAGGAAATCTTTGCCATGCTTGAGAGTAAACAAAGTTTTATCAACAGAGCCCATCAAATACCCTCGCTCAAGCAGAAAAGACTTAAGTCTATCATACCAAGCCCGAGGGGCCTGCTTGAGTCCATAAAGAGCCTTATGAAGTTTAAGGACTTTATGTGGGTACTTGGGGTTTTCAAAACCAGGGGGTTGTTTTACATAAACATCTTCACCTATGAAGCCATTAAGAAAAGCACTTTTGACATCCATTTGATAGAGTTTGAATCCCCGGGATGTCGCAAAGGCAAGCAAAATCCTAATGGCCTCAAGGCGAGCAACAGGTGCAAAAGTTTCAGTAAAATCAATCCCTTCTAGTTGAGAAAAGCCCCGAGCTACAAGTCTAGCCTTGTTTCTAACTATAGTCCCATCCTCCCCTTGTTTATTTTTGAAAATCCATTTTGTTCCAATGAAATAAACATTTGGTGGAGGATCAACTAAAGTCCAGACTTGGTTTCTCTCAAAATTTTCAAGTTCCTCATGCATGGCATTGATCCAACTAGAATCAGACAGTGCATGACTAACATCTAAGGGCTCGAAAGAAGCAACAAAAGCAGCATTAGTGAAATGAGCGTGAGAACGTGTTACCCTTTGATCAAGCTCACCAATGATCTGCTCGGGAGGGTGCATCCTTTGAACATGGTGTGGAGCCTCGCGGCGGGATGCAGTCTCCTCCTCAACTTGTGCGTTGGAGTGGTCCAAGATGACCGATGTTGAGGTAGTCGCTCCGGGACCTCGTGCCGAAGTAGTAGAAGCGGGGTCAGCTTCGGGGGTTGATGTCGAGGGAAGTAGGGGTTCATCCTCGAATTCTCCGGGATCTTCTTCTTCGAATAAGGTCTGTTCCATGTCGTGTTCATTTGCCTGTTCAAAAGCAGAACTAACAGAGGGGGTTGATTCATCAAAAGTCACATCACATGACTCGATGACAGTGTTAGTTTCCAAGTTATAAACATGATAAGAATGACCATGAGTAGTATAACCCAAAAAGATCCCGTCAGAAGATCGCGACTCAAATTTATCCAAGTTACCACGTTTTAGGATAAAGCAGCGACAGCCAAAAACTCGAAGATGAGTAACCTTGGGCTGTCTCCCAAAACGCAGCTCATAAGATGTCAAATTTAAAATTGAGCGCAAGAAGATTCGGTTTGAGATGTAACATGCAGTGTTCATGGCCTCAGCCCAGAATTTTCTAGGTGTCCTATGCTCATCAAGCATCGTCCTAGCAATCTCAACCAAAGTGCGGTTTTTCCTCTCAACAACACCGTTCTGTTGAGGAACCCGCGGAGCAGAGAATTGATGTTCTATGCCATGCTCCAAGCAAAAGTCAACAAAGAGACTATTTTTGAACTCAGTGCCATTATCGCTTCGAATGAATTTTAATGCACCGGGGAGTTCAGTGAAAAGTCTCAAAGCCAAGCTCCGAAAGTGTGAAAACACTTCATCCTTGCTGGCAAGAAAGAAGACCCAAGAGTAGCGAGAGTAATCGTCGACAATAACTAAAACATACCACTTGCCGCCTAAAGAACTAACCCGAGAAGGACCTACAGTGTCCATATGGAGAAGTTCTCCGGGTTGTTCAGTCATCACTGTGGTGACTGGCGAATGCGAAGCGGCAATCATCTTACCATGTCGACAAGGAGCGCAAACTAAATTCTTCTCAAACTTGAGCTTGGGCAATCCTCGGATCAAACCTAGGGCGCTCAACCGAGCGAGCAACTCAAAGCTCATATGCCCTAGTCTCCTATGCCACTTCCAAAGCTCAGAAGTTGAATGTGCAACAAGACAGTGAGAAGAACCAGATGACTCTGAAAAATCAGCTCCAAAAACTCTCCCAACTCTAAAGATCTTACACACCACAACGCCATCAGAATTGAGCACTTGCGAAGTATCGCGATGGAATCGCACTTCGAAGCCCTCATCAAGCAACTGAGATACAGACAGCAAATTGTATCCCAGGTTTTCAACCAAAGCAACATCTTTGAGAGTGAAGTTCGCGTTAATTCTTACCACACCTTTACCTTTCACTCTACTTCTTCGATTGTTTCCGAAGGTGATATGTTCCCTTTGCTTGGTTGTGGTGAGGATGGAGAACCATGCTGCATCTCCGGTCATGTGGCGCGAACAACCGGAGTCCATGATCCACGTGCCCTCCAAGCCTCGATCTGTCGCCTACACAAGATAAGAACGTCTCGATCGCTCAGTGCTGGGGTGAGTAAAATAATGGCGAGGCATCCAGCACTGAGTGACACGAGTAGTAGGCACAGTAAAAGCAGACGGTCTACGCACATAATAATCAGAATGATGCAAAGTGCGAGGTCTACCTACATGCTGTGAAAGAACAACATGTCGAGGTCTCCTACTCTGACGAGGTACAAATCTGCTAGCCCGAGGTCTACCACCATATGGAACATGGTGAACACCTCGAGGAGCAAAACCTCTCCAAGAAACACGAGGAGCCTCAAAAGCAGGACGATAGTAAAACTCAGACTCATGCATACCTAAAGATGGGTAATGCATGTCCTGGTACCCCATCGCCTGAGAGCGTCGCTCATCCTTGATGCGACGAAAACAAAACCCAACCAAATGACCCGCCCGCTGACAATAAGAACATTGGAACACTTTCCTAGGGGCACTCTCATGGGTCATAGGAGCAACTCTCACAAGCTCCTTGGGTTTCTTCTGTGTGGTTTTCTTGGGAGGATTTTTCTTGGCAGGAGGAGTGGTTTTCTTTGGAGGATGGGTAGGCTTTTTGGCTGATGGGGTGTCTAACAGAGTTCTCTCTTTCTCTAGGGTGGTGGGAGAGGTAAAAACAGTTTTGTTTTCACTAACTGAAGGTATCCTCTCAAAACCCAAACCTAGAGCTACCCCTGCTCTGTCAGCACACATCTTGGTCTTGGCCAAGAGCAAATCCATCCTACCCTTTCCCTCAGTGCATTTATTAACCACGGAAAGGAGGTATTCATTTTCAGACATGAGGTTTTCAGCTCGCTCTCTAACATTGCCTAGCTGGTCCTTAAGGGTGATGCAAGTGTCACAAACAGGTTGCACATCCTTAGAACTACCGGCCCTCTCCAATCTAGCCTCCAAATCATGAACATGCTTATCACGTAAATTAATGCTATCGCGCAGTAAAGAGCAGTTCATGCAATCAATAACATCATGAGGTCTAGAATCCACCTCCAAAAGCTGCTTCTGTGCAGTCTCAAGCTCAGAAAGAGTTTGAGCATGAACAGAACGCAACTGAGCAAGCTCACTCATGACAACAGAACAGGATTCACATTCAGCATCATCAAATTTAGACTTAAGCATGGCATATTCAGTAGAAACATTTTCTAGCCTAAGTCTAAGGTCTTTTCTTTCTCTAGCGGCTTGCACAAGTAATCTATCCTGACCAAGCACTACTTCATTCAGCTCATCTAATTTAATTAGTAGCTGGTCAGATGATAGGTTTACCTCAGATGAGTCAAGCTCATCGCCGCTGTGATCGCTGTCGGCCATGAAGCAAAGGCCGGTGAAGTCACGTCCCTTCTCGTCCTTCTTGTCCTCCTTCCTTGGGGACTCCTCCTCCTCAGAGCTCGACTCCTCAGTTGAGGAAGTGTCGATGTCACTGAGAGCAGCAACAAAAGCTCTGGAGGCGGCCTTGGCTACTTTCTTAGCCATCTTGCCGCGCTTGCCCTTCACAAAGGGTTTCCTCTCCTTGTGGTATTTGGGGCGCTCACTCTCATCTCTCTTTTTGAGCTTAGGGCAATTAGCCTTGATGTGAGAAGTGTCACCGCATTCAAAACAACCACCGAAACCACTTCTCCTCTGATCCCGTCTCTCATGATGAAAGCGGGTGAACCTCCGGGCAATGAGAGCAAGCTCATCATCAGCTAGAGTGTCCACCTGCTCCTTTGTGACGGAGAACAGGGAGGACAAAGCAAAACCATCTGCAAAAACACAAGTACCAGATGTGCTTGGTTCTGCAGTGGTGCCACGGCTAGTGCTAGAAACCAATGCCAATGGTTGTGGCAAAGAGCTTCTGTGCACAGCAAGAGATGCCTTGGCAATCTCTGTGGACTTCAGCTTGCTAAAGAGCTCGTCACAGGTTAATGAGTCATAACCTGTGGACTCCTCAATGCTGGATATCTTTACTTCCCATATGCTACGGTCAAGAGCATAGAGAAGCTTGATAGCCCTATCATGATCATTGTAAGCAAGCGTCCCGTTGGATCGCAAGTTACTCACTATCGCGTCAAAACGTGAAAACATGGCATCTATAGATTCACCAGGTGCCTGCACAAACAGCTGATATTGTTGATTGTAGGTGCTTTGGCGCCTGGCCTTAATATGAGTAGAGCCCTCATGAAAGACAGTGAGCGTTGTCCAAATCTCCCTAGCAGTCCTAAGGTGCTGCACCCTATCGAACTCACTTCTACTCAAACCGATGAACAGTATATTTCTTGCCTTGGAATTGGCATTATACTGATCCTTCTCAGTCTGAGAGGTGCGAGTCTCAGGGATGGAGTATTGTGAGTCCACAATCTCCCAAATTGCATTTCCTTGGCTTAACAAGTAAGCCTCCATGCGCACCTTCCAGTATGCAAAATCTGTCCCATCGAACAGAGGAATTTTACTGCCTCTATCCATGTCGCCAACAGATCACAAAACCGGTTAAGGTCAACTGGTGATCTTAACCCGCTCTGATACCAATTGTTGGACCGGAAACGGCGACCAGAGGGGGGGTGAATGGGAGCTTTTAAAAAAATCGGGCTAAAAACTAGCCTTCGGATTCAGTTCTGTCTTCTGCGGAACAGGCTTCGAACACTACCTTCGAAGGTCTGGTTCGGAGGTACTTCGACACCTTCGAACACAGGCTTCGGAGGAGCAAAAGTTCGAAGCCAAGAAGACTTCGCTCCACTTACAACCCTCGAAAATCTACTCTGCTAAGTCAGTGCAGGCTCCGCACACAGGGTGCTTCGAGCAGACTTTGCACTTCACCCTTCGCAAGAGTGGACACCCCTCTGAGGACTTCGACCAAGTACTCAGCAGCAGCAACTGGTGCTGGGCTTCGTACACGAAGGTCTACACACACACAAATGGACTCTGCTAAGGGCTTCGACACAAGAAGCAAAACGGGCCTCGGTCAGGGCTTCGCTAGTAAGCTGTGAGGTCTGGCCTCAAGTTACACAGAGCGACAGCACACTGAAAAACACACTTCGCACAAAACACCCTTCGCCTCGACAGGCTTCGGTGCACTACAACTAGCGAGGTATGTAACGCGAGCTCAAGCAAAAAGCACAAAGAAGCAGGGCTTCGCCGCTTGAACAAGGAACATAATAAATTGAACTCTAGACGAATACAGCGAGGTATGTGGCTACAGGAGCTCAACAGTAAATGCTCAAAGTGTTAAATGTTACCTACCGAGCCCCCATATTTATAGCCCACAGTTCACCCAAAGGAAATGACTACACTACCCCTAGGGTTTACATTGATTTTGACTCTACAGAACTAAGGGGTACAAAAGGTAGTCCACCTTTATTTTGGAGGCTTCTCTGTCAGCTTTGCAGAGGGGACAGTGTCAGCCTTTTACAGAACAGACAGTGTCAGCCTTTGCAGTCTTTGACCTTCTAGAATCCTCCCTTCGCACGCGAGGATGCGGTAGCTTCGGTGAGAAGCCTGAAGCCAGATGGCCTTCGCTTCACCGAAGTCAGCCTTCGATACAGTGACGGTTTTGAGCCGAAGCCGTCAAAGCTCCTTGGGCCTTAGCACCAACACCTCCGGAGTGGACCACTACGGCTTCGCAGCTTCACCCAGCTCGAACTCCGTCAGACCGTGTACCGAAGCCATGCAGGCCGAAGCACCTCAAGTCAACCTTGCTCCGGAGCTAGCCTCGCTCCAAAGCCTTCCACCCTCCGAAGCCCCACCTTCGGAGTACCACCCTTCGAAGTCCCTCCTTCGTCCAAGGCCTCCGTACGAAGCATTCCATGAGCACTTCGTCGCAGTGTCTCTCCCCGAGCACACTCCACGACGAGCCTCACCCGGACCATGCCTTCGATGCACCTCGACTTCTGAGACCTTCGTCGGGTACCTTCGAATGTCTCCCTCCGGAGCACACTTCGAATTCCTTGCCTCCTCAGAGGACTTGATCCACCAACTCCGAAGTCACTCCATTCGGAGTACCTTCGAAGTGCCTCACCTCCGAGGACTTTGTCTCGGAGTACCTTCAGCCGGAGCCACGCTCCGCACTCTCTGCCTTCACCTGGCACGTCTCGACCCGAGGACCGACCCGGACCACCTTCGCAGCCACCGTGACGGAGCTCTCCGCTCCCCTAGCATCAAGCCTCCCGCTTGACCCAGGTTCACCTGCTGCGAACCTTGTCCATCGCCTCCGAAGTCCCTGCGCACCACCGACAAACAGACAAGTGTTTCCAGTACTCCGGAGACCTCTCCGGGTTAGCAACCTCCGGTACACACTCCGGTGTACCGCCCAAAGTACCGAAGCCTTCGGTACGAACCCAATCATCGCGTACTGTCGGACCCCTCCGACGAGCACACTCCGCTGCACAGCTGCAGCAAGCAAACACCGAACATACTTCGGTGAAGCCACCTCCGAACACCCTTCGGAGGTCCAACCTCCGAACCCCCTCCGGAGGTACCACCCTCCGAAACCCTTCGGAGGTACCCTTCGAACAGAGGGTAAAAGCCTGTCAATCACTCATCACAAGCACCGAAACCAACCCTTGGTTTCTCAATAACCTTTGTTACAATCTCTCCTTCAGGGCTTGGTCTTGGGAAGGATTTCTTCGAAGGTTCACCTGAAGCAGAGATATCCTCCGGGTTGCCTTGTACGTTGTTCACCTGTCTCGGGTCAAGAGGGGGGCCATGACCATATTCTGCTCTTCACGTAGTGGCCTGATCTCTGAAAATAGTGAGCACTCCCGCTTGCGTGGGCATCTTCATACACAAATAATTATGATGCGCCACAGCTCCGAACTGATTCAACATGCCCCTCCCGAAGATAACATTATATGCGTACGAGGCATCCACAACATCGAAAATCACCTCCTCCGTCCTGGCCAGTAGCCCCTCTTCGAAAGCGACCTCCAGACCTATTTGGCCGAGGGCATCAAGAGGGGGTCCTGCGAAGCCTTGCAAAGGACGAGCTGCAGGGAGAAGATGCTTCTTGGAGATACAGAGCTGATCGAAGGCTTGGACGAAAATAATATCTGTTGAACTCCCTCCGTCAATCAGTACTCTCCGGACTTCAGTCCCTGCTATGTCGGCAGTGATGACGAGTGGATCAGCATGCGGAAACTTTATGCCAGCTGCATCATCTGCAGAAAAAGATATCAGCAAATGGGACCATTTAGGCATGGTAGCTGCGGACGAAGAAGTTCCAATATGGCCCACTTCTTGGACATATTCTCTTCTCTGTCTCTTTGACATACTACCAAGAGTCCCTCCTCCAGAAATGGGGAGGACTACTCTTTTTCCTCAATCTTGACCATCTTCCTACTTCGGAGGCGGCATAATATTGACCACCGGAGGTTGCCTTGCAGGGTTGAAGTTGTCTATACGTGCCACAGCCTAGACAGGCTCCGAACGCACCTCGGACGGAACTCGGTCAGTAGTGACTCGACCCGAGGTTCTTTCAAGGTACTCGCCTCTTAAAGCGAGTATAGACTTGCACGCATCAGTTGCGTGACTTCGATTCTCACCATGGACGCAGCAGAAGAAGGCCTGGGCTTTGCTAGTCGGCTTCCCTGGCGGCCTCCAGCTGCTGATCTTGCTTCCCGAAGCTTGTGAAGTCGTAGGGGCAAATTTCTGCGGAGGTGCAATGTTCAAAACTTCTGAACGAGGATGCTTTTGCCCCCGACTCCTATCATACTGGACTTCGAAGTTAGGCCCCTGTGAAGGTGTTGAAGTCTTCACTTCCAACTTGACTTCCTGCAGGATTGACGGAGTTGAAGCAGTTCTCCGAAGCCATCCTTCTTTTGACCTAGCATACTCTTCAAAATAAGACATCAACTGAGCGACAGAAGATATCTGTTTCCAATGAAGTTTATCAAGGACCCCCGCATGGGTAACTCCCTCTCGAGCTGCATCAACTACGGAGGACGTAGTCAGCCCTCAAATTTGCGACTTCGTTTGGGCGAAGCGCTTGAAAAATTGCCTTAAAGTTTCTCCAGGCAGTTACTTCACCTAGAAAAGACTTCCTATAGACATTGGGGGTATGAAGGTACCCTGAAAGTTGCTTATGAACTTCTTCCTTAATTTCTCCGAGGTTCTAGTTGACCCTGGCTTCAGGGACCAAAACCACCGCAAAGCCACTCCTTCGAGAGCAAGAGGGAAACACTTGGCCATGGTGTCTCGCACTCCTCCACTAGCCTCAATTGCCAACGCATAAGAACGGGAGAAATCCCCAAGGTCATCGTCTCCAGAATATTTGCAGAGCTTCGAAGTTTTAAACTTAGGATCGAAGCACACTTTCTATAGCTCGGGATGCAGCGGAGACTCGATATCGAAGGAAGCGTTCTCCGGGGCTTCAGGATAAGGAAGTTCGTCGTCTTGGGGCACTTCGGGAATGACCGGGGTGGCCTGAGAACGAAGCCTATCTGCGGCTTCTTGCCTCCACCTCGCCACTTCAGCTTGGAGACTGGCCATTTGGGCGGCCATGTCGCCAAGACCATCTTCATCTCCTCTGAAAGGACCTTCCGGGTCTTGAGAACTGTACGTATCAGTTCGAAGCGGAATCTGAGCTGGAAGAGGGACTCGAGCTGGCCGAAGTATAGATGGAGTTGGGGGAGGAACTCCATATGCTCGAGGAAGGGGAATCCCTTCGGGGGTCTGAGGTGGAGGAATTACTGAAGATCCTATGACCTCGACTGTGTTCGAAGATCTTACTCCGGAGGTCTGAGGGGACCTCCGAGTAGGACTACCACCTGAACTCTGCTTTGGAGGCATGGTTTGAGAACTTGGTAGAGAACGAAGTTTTTTGGACTAAATTCCCCATGGACGGTGCCAATTGTTGGCGTAAAAGATTACGCTAACAGGTTTCGAAGATTAGAAACTAACAAACAAAGTGTTTGTGAGTTGAACTATTTCAAGCCTCCAAATTGGATAATAGCTCAAAGCAGTTTGAAGATGTGTATTGAATAACTCAGTATTCGATGATCATTACAGGGTAAAACGGGGGGTATTTATAGGCCAAAACCTTAAGGAAAAGACCTTTTTACCCCCTCTATTACAACCGACATAGTGGAAACTATTAGGTACCCTTAATAGGGCTAAAATGGTAAAAGACTAATCTAATGAGAAAGAGGATAAGTCTTCCATCTTAGCTGGCAGGGAGGTTCTCTGAAGAGTCTACATTCGAAGATATACTCCGAACTAGAGTTCGCCTCGATCCTTCGAACTTGCTCCAGTACTAAACCGGAGTTAGATACTGGAGAGCTTTGGTTGAATAGACTGCCTTCGTCTTGTTACTGTAGTGACCCCAAGGATGACGTATTTTCCCCCAACAGTGGTCAATCATCTAGATATTACTAAATGTACAACAGGGAAGATTATGCTTATGAAGCCAAAGATTCTCAAGATGAAGAATTTGCGACACCGACTCCTCCTACAGTTGGTGAGGATGCATTTGTGAATCTTGTGTTTAAGGTAGATATAAGGAATCCAGAAAATTTTGCCTGGCTATGCCACCATAATGAATTTGTCCAACCAAATGACACTTCAAATCAGAGGTTTCACACCAAGTTTCAAAAAGAAGTGTATACAATTGCTTATGCGAACCGATCTCTCACTCCCCACAAGTGGATTTCTTAGGGGGACATGCATGGGGCAGTAACTGCTCTCAAAAATATTTTTGGAACAGTTGGTATTCACAATACGGTGTGTTTGAGGGAAGACTTTAATTGGGATATCATTCGCCAATTTTATGCCACCATCTATATTCTAGCCACTTGTGAGACTATCAGCTAGATGATAGGGAATGTTTTTTGCATTGCTAACAAGCAAGAAATTAAGAGTGCCCGGGACATTTGCTTCTCTTCTAGTCTATGGCTTCATTAGGAGTTTACTCACAATCTCTTGCTAGAAGAACAAATGGCTCAGTTTTATCGCCCATCAGCTGCTCATAGAACTGGAGGTGTCACTAAAATGAAGAACCTTCACAGTGTTTCTCATCACATCTTTCGTCAATGTATCCTTCCTAGGCTCGGCAACAATGATGCCATTTGCGGAGTTGATTGGACACTTTTGGATCTGATGATGAATGGGAAGCTCTTCGATGTGGTCCATCTTATGCTATATGAGGTGGCTTTCTCCAAGGGAAGTCTTACTCTTGGAGTATATTATGCTCCCTACATTATGAGGTTAGTTTTGAGCAAGGTCGGATGTCTTCATGAGAGCTTGGATATATCACATCAACAGTACATGCCCCGATTCCCAGGTACATCTTCTCATGCTCCAGGCGTCAGTCCATCTCATGTGGGGGTGGAGCTTCCTTCCACTCAAGGCATGCCAAGAAGCTCTTTTGTCCCGCCTCCTCCTCCACCTCAAGACTATGGTTTTGGACCATATGCTCCTCCTCCTTACTTTGGCTTGGACATTGCACAATACTTAGATCCAATAATGCAACAAGTGATAGCAGGCTTCCAGCAGTTAAATCAGAGGATGGATCACATGGACTTAGATCAAGAGGCGATCAACTCTCATCTTCAAGACCTTCACCAAGGCCAAGAGCACATCAACTCTCGTATTGACACTCTATCTTCTCGAGTTGATCGTTTGGACACGACCATGTTCTCCTATCCTTTTCAATACCAGCCGCCATCATGATGATGAGAACCCTCCTCCGCCTTAAGATTAGTTTTTCTTTTTGGTACTTGATGCCAAAAGAGGAAGGAGTAATAAATATAGCTTAGCTTCGAGAAATGGTAAGAAGCTTAGATTTCTATGTTGCTTAGAGTGCTATCTATCCATCTTAATTTTATCTTGTGGTTGTAATATGCTAGATGGAACCTTTCAACTATTTTCCTTGTAATAAGACAATATCTCTTATGTGCTAATTTGAATCCTTGTGATATTTTGAGTTATCTCTTATGATTGATATTTTTGTGTCACATGTTTACTCACAGAACTCATATCACATTGTTTCTCCATATTGCTTGCACCCTAGCATACATTTAGGGGAAGCTTTTGCACTTAACTTTTTGAAATTTATCAATATATATCTCTTTGTATTGAAGTGTTTGCCATCAATTACCAAAAAGGGGGAGATTATAATTCTAGGCCCCGTGTCAGTTTTGGGAATTAATGACAAGTGTGTGCTTGTAGACTATTATTTTTCTTTAATGTGAAGCAAGTAATTATGTCCCACGCAAATGGAGCATAAGATGGCAAACCCTAGTGAAACAACGTGTTGAAAAGCAACGACAAAAAGGTTGAGGTAGCTAGGAAATTGATCGAGGTGTTTGGAGCGATCAATTAAGCTAGATTTCTTTTTAATAATTGTTGTACTATTAAGGGGAGTTGCACCTTGTTTATGAACTGATTTTTCAAGTGCCAATTTACATTGCATATAGTAGATTTTGGTCACATGTTTGTGTGAAACCAAGGGTGGTTTCGGTCTGGATGATGAGTGATTGACAAGGATGAGCGTTTGAGCGGTTGAGTAGTTGAGAGTTGGTTTGGGTGCATCAAGGGGTTCGATGTAGAATTGAGGAGTGGTTGCCGAGGTTTTTGGTGGTGCTTCATGTTCTTGTTTTGGTTTGTCTTGGATGTGTAGGGTGGATATGTTGACCGACTATCGACGGCGAGTGATCGAGGGTCAAGCGGGGAGCTCGATGCTGGAGGATCAGGGAGGCCGAGCGAAGTTGGAGAAGATCTCAAGAGTGCACGAAGAGACCGAGCAAGACTTGGATGGACGGATGAAAGCGACGGCGTGACGATCGGGTCTGCGAGAGGGAGGCCAGGGCAAGCATTCAGGTGGATCGAGGGGATCGAGAGCGGAAGTGGCTTGCTAGCGCTCGGAGTCGCAAAGCGGTGTCACGATTCGAAGGGTTGAGAGGCTTTGTCGGTTTTTGCTGAAAACCGTCACAAATCTAGTTTTGTTGATTTTAATAGTTTTGAGTCCTTTTTAGTGTTGAGTCTTTGTGTAATAAACTAGGTTTAATTTTAGTAAGTGTCTAGAGCAATTGTACTCCTTTGGTATGTTTTTCAGAATTTCTTAATTCTAAAAATATATTAAAAGGAATAGGACCTTTGTGTAATATTTTAATTCTAGAGGGTTCTTTTCAGAAAATACCCCATGGTTGGCCTATAAATAGAGGACCATATCCATGGGCAGGTGGCTGTTCTTGTGGGCTGAACCAAAATATCTACTTCAAAAATTACTGTTATTTTTCTGCTGATCTGCATCAAGGCTGCCTCCTGTTCATCATCCGACAATAGATACAGTGCAGCGATAATCTCTGTAAGTCCTAGCGCAGAAACCTTTTAATTCCAGATTCGATTTTGTGAGCTCGTTTTTGATGAATCTACTGCAGAACCTATGTTAGATGTCTATACATCTTTCATAGTGGATGTTTTGAATGTTCCATTTTCGAAAGTTGCAACTGGCTTCTATGATTCTGTTTGATTCTTTTACTGATCACAAGTGGTACATTTGTTTCTGATTTAGAGGAGTTTTGTGGTCTCTGAGTTGAGCAGAACCCCCTTTTAGGTGTTTGAGAAAATGTTTGTTTCATCCTTGTGAACATGCTGAAGGTTGGGATCATGTTTTTGCTCACAAAATACTTTAGAGAGGATGTATATGAGTCTATTCTTGAAGATTCATAATAGCAACTTCACAGCTTTGAAGTTAATTATGTTCATGCAGCAGTATAGATTCTGGTTCTGAATTTCTTTGAAGTTTGATATATGAACATACTTTTTAGTATATAGCATTTTTGGTGTGAAGTTTTGCTGAAAACTTGAACTCTGAATCAGAACCTGTCTTCTACTGTTTTTCATCTAGACAATTTTCAGAACTACTTTGAAGTTTAAATTCTAGATGGCTTCCAGGTTTTGTGTTTTCTGAAATAGAATCAGGTGTTCTGCTCTTCATCCTGTTAAATTCAGAGTTAGTGAGTGTCTTCATCTAAAAAGTGATTGAATAGTTTTTGCTTGTTGGAATCAATTGTACTCCAAATTGCTAGACTAAAATTTTCCCTGAGCTTTGAACAGTTTTACTCTGATCTGAAACTGAATTTAAAACTGAACTGAATTGTGTGTGTTTTTTCTGAAATTCTGCGAATATACCTGAGATACACTTAGTTCTTCAATTGAATTCTGTTTTCAAGAATCTGAACAGCTGAAAGTGTTTGTCCTTCTCTCTTATTGCTAAAACTGGTTCAGATTGTATCTGTAGTTCAGTTTAAACTCTGATCTGATTTAATTGCTGAAGCTTGTGAAATCAGATTTCTGAAATTGAAGTAAACCTGTTTTCAGTGAATTGGTTTCAGCTCTGAATCTGAAACTCTGGTTTGAAGTGGACTGGTTTCAGAGAAGTGTTCTCAGTTCTGAACAGAAAATTCACACCAGTTTCGTCTGAAATCAATTCTCAATCTCTGATCTCAGCTTATTTGAAACGGTGTCATGCATTACTTTGAAATTGATCTGAAATTGAGTAATCTAAAAAGTACTGTTTATCTCCGAATTTGAATCTCAGGTTTGAAGGAACTGATTTCAGTAATTTGTGTTCAGTTCTGAACAAAAGTGTTTCAGTCCAGTTTCTATTTGAAATTTCAAGACTGTTTCAGTTCTGAGTGTTCATTTCAGTTTCAGTTTTGCTGAATTAAAGTAGAGATGAGATTCTAATTCTGCTAATTGCAAAATAGTGATTGATATACTGAGTTGTGGTGGTTTCAATTTAAGTTCTTGAAAGTGAGTAAAAAGGTGCTGAGCTAAACAAAAGTCAGGATTGATTGAATTGATAATCTGATAGAGATAAAATGTTTCTCAGAATACAGTTTTCAGGTTTGGATAGTGTTATTCAGAACAAGTTCTAAGCTCACTTGAAATCACTGCATTGTTTCTGAAGTTTAACTTCAGTATTCATATTGTGATTGAGATTTGTCAGGTTCAGTGGATGTGAAAAATCAGATTTGAGGTTTTACTGAAAAACTTATTTAGTGATCTGAATTTGAATCCAGTTTCTCTATTATGATCAGGATTGTGTCTGAATTTTTGTGATTTCAGCTAGATTTCAAATAGTGTCAATCTAAATCAGCTTCTGAAACTTGATTTGAATTTCTGAGTGCTTTTCTGATTTTCTGAAACATGTCGGAGTCTCAATGATCGACACCCTCCTGTCGACTATTCATTTGTCTAAATAGCAGCTTTATTTCGGAGTTCCAAATACCGACAATACAGATCGACCGTTCAAACTCCGATTTCCTCTGAACTGTGATTTTGAACAGGCCATCACATTTGTGAGAATTTGTCGAGGCGCCTATTCACCCACCCTTCTAGTCGCCATTCTGATCCCATAGTTTGAGTAGCAAAGGTTACAAGTTTTTATAGATATTTTTCTGGTGCCGGCGGTTAGACTGACTGCACATGGATGGACTGACTAGCATGTGTCCTTCGGTCCATCGATAACAATGATAAAGACACCCAACACTCTATCATTCTTGGACCAATCACTCGCTCCCGTGCATGGAAGCTTAATTATGAGGTGTGTTCGTTTCTTACTTTACATAATGATATGTATACGGATGGGATGCTACTGATGGATGATATTTTGACTCTAAGGAACATGAGAGAAGCACTTCTGGATCAAACACAAGGGGAGAGGCGGCACAACAATCCAACTCGAATTCCACTTCAAACTCTGATTTCGGTTTGGATTCAGCGGAGCATCCTTCAGTAAAATGGGCATAACTTTCTCGTACAGAGGCGGATTGAGGCGTTCTTTAAGGCGTTGGAAAGATAACGAAAATATATTTCCAATGGGTCTAGTGCCAAGTCCTGATTTGTTACGAAACGTTCTGTGTCGTCCATACAAGTCATCTGGTGCTGCGTCACCGTTTTGGCCCACGTCGGGCCTTGTATCTCTTTGGGACCTTAAGCCCAACATTAGTCTCGAATTTTCCACAAACCCTAGGTATTAATACTCTGTAGCCACCAGGGATTAGGGTTGGGTTTTTCTTAGTTTTGAATCTCTTGTAGATTGAACTCTGACTTGGTCAGATTGTGGAACCCCACTTGAGAAATCGATCTCTCTTCTATTTTGCGAGATTGTGTTTCCGTGTTCTTGCTTGTGTTTTCGATTCACAGGCAGGGATAAGCCTTCTTGGTGAGGTCAATCACGTTGTGCGTGGTTGATAACCAACGGAGCCGTGGTGTAGTGATTGCGGGGTTCGGATCTGTGGTGATCGGAAGCCGGATCGTCAATGTCGAGTCCTCCACCAATCGAGTTTACCCCTCTGACGGAAGATCGGGCACCCGTGTGCATCAAGTGGTATCAGAGCCCAAGTTTACCGTCAGGTTCGTAGGTTTGTCTTCCCTTGTTCGAGTCAATTTTGCATTCATCCTAGAGTCCACAGAAAAGCCGAACAAAAAAAATTCCCTGTCCGAGACATTGTTAGCCTTTTGCATAATTCTATTTCATAGTCCGTAGTGTTGAATTCGTGTCCAAATTTGTGTCTCGTTGCTGGTTAATTCATGTTTTAGGTCAGTTCGTATCTCCACCACAATTCCCCTACTCCGCTGCATAATTTTTCCACCCCCCACCGATCCCCATCCGCTTCTGTTTCCGCCACCACCAGCAGATCCGATTTAGGGGGAACAGATCCGATTTCGGAGGGTTCTCCTTGAAACGGCCATAACTTTTCGCTCGTAACTCCGATTGAGCTGAAATTTTACCACAGGTAGATCTCTAAAAGTAG
This sequence comes from Zizania palustris, assembly GCA_019279435.1. Taxonomy (NCBI): domain Eukaryota; kingdom Viridiplantae; phylum Streptophyta; class Magnoliopsida; order Poales; family Poaceae; genus Zizania; species Zizania palustris. Next base: position 28,566 of record JAAALK010000028.1, on the reverse strand, counting down.
GCTTGGGTGATACTCATTTCATCAATATCGGTGTTGTCAAAAAAATTAAAAAAAATCAGGAAGGCCTTCATTTTGGGCTCTGAAGTTTCAGCACCAGTTATTTAGAGTTTGCTGTACCGATATCATCTTCCATCGGTTTGAGCCGAAACTTGGTGTTGTGCTTAATCTTGGGGCATATTGTTGCTACTTAGCACTTGGTAATTGGTTGCAAAAAAGAGAAAAAAAAAGAAGACAAAAAAGGAGAGAAAAAAAGAGGCAATACTGAAGGCCCTGCACTGTTTGTTTCATAGTGTTGCTGGTGTCGTATTGACACTGTCCTTGCAATTCATCTTGTTCATTCTTGTTTCCTTCTTGTGTCACTACTGTTCTTATAACACGAGTAGACCAGCAATTAGGACTAATATTTTGAACATTTATTCAGCATTACTATCTGCTATTGAATTGTGTTCCACTCAAATATTTGGCTTTCCTATAGCTCCACATACTTACCTTCTGAAACAGTACAGTTTCCTACCGGCAATCGCTATACTCACGACTTCGACGGTATCATCCCCAAGCTAACCGGTTGTGCCACCTGCTATGATTGGTAAGAACTTGACAAGAACTTGGTGAAACGCTTGAGTGTGAGTGACTCCATATCCTAGTAGTTCATAGGAAACTAACGCATTTGTGAGCTTCTTTGTGTTTGCGTTTCCACTAACCATGACAGAACCACAACACCAAGGCGAAGGAGATGAATGTGTGTCCAAGATGGAGCTTCGACAGTTGCTGCAAGAACTCAATACAAGCATCATTAAGAGCAACCAGGACAATGAGCATGGATTGGAGAAAATAGAGAGAAACATTGCCACCCTCGTCACCAGGATGGAGAACATAGAGAGACAACCACCACCACCAAACTATAGGGCTAAAGATCTCGAGGCAAACAACATAAATCAGGATCATGTGCAACCTCTGCCTCAAGAACCTCCTCGTCAACAAAATCCACATCGTCAAGGTATGGGAGGTAATAATGGAAACAACCCTCGTGCTGATAATTCGTTTGCTAAGGTTAAATTCAGCATACCCTCTTTTTCTGGCTCTTATGATGCTGAAACATATCTGAATTGGGAGATGACAGTACAACAAAAATTTAACTCTCACCAAGTTCCAGAAATACATAGAGTTAGACAAGCCACTAGTGAGTTTACCGATTTTGCTATTATTTGGTGGAATGAGATCTCAAGTGTAGGCTTAGCACCTGACACATGGGATGGGCTAAAGAGAGCTATGCATGGAAGATTTGTCTCTACTACTTATAAACGTGATTTTCTTCAAAAATTACAGCGTTTAAACAAGGGAAATAAATCTATAGAGGAGTACTACCAGGAACTGCAAATAGGGATGCTGCGTTGTGATGTAGTTGAGGATGAGGAGAGTAAAATGGCTAGATTTTTTGGTGGGTTAAGAAGAGAAATACAGGACATAGTAGATTATAAGGAATATAATACACTCAATAGATTGTTTCACCTTTCTATGAAGGCAGAAAGAGAATTGCAGGGACGACAGCCGAAGTCGAAGGGTAACTTCACCGACACAAGACCGGCGTCTGCAACGGGAAAATCAACACTACCTTCTCTCGCACGGTCTGCTGCCCCCTTCATATCCAGGGCGCATTCAGCAGCACCTTCGTCTTCACTACCACCAGAGGAGAAGAGTAAGACAAACCTACCAGCTACTAGTTCCTCATCGGTTGCTTCTATAGGCCGAACCAGTGGAGTCATTTGCCACAATTGCAAGGGGAAGTGCCATTTCATGAGAGATTGCCTAAGCCAGAGACGGACATTCATTGCTACTGAGGATGGAAGGTATGTTAGTACTAGTGATATTGAAGATGGTGGTACTGACGATGCAGGTGATGATGAAGAGCTTGAAAGTGATGGCGAGGAGGTTTTAGGTACTGCCACCACAGAGAAGTATCAGGCATTGATTGTACAACGTGTTTTAAACACTCAAGTGGAGCAAATGGACACACTACTGCGACATAACTTATTTCAAAATGTTCCTCATTGTCAGTGATCATCGTGTCTGTGTTATAATTGATGGAGGAAGCAGCAATAACTTGGTGAGCATAGAGCTGGTTAATAAGCTTGGATTGACCACACGCCCACACCCTCATCCCTACTATATTCAGTGGTTCAACAATAGTGGTAAGGTCAAGGTAACACACTCTGCGAGAGTTCACTTTTTCATTGGTACATAACATGACTTTGCTGATTTTGATGTTGTACCCATGCAAGCATGTTCACTTTTATTGGGTCAGCCATAGGAATTTGATACGGATACCACACATCATGGTAGGAGTAAAAAATATACACTTATGCATAAGGGAAAGAAAATTACTTTGCTTCCTATGACTCCCACTGAAATTATGCAATGTGAGAAAGAGAGTTTTGAGAAGAGCAAGAAGGATACTGCACCACCATCTGAAAATCAGCAAGTAGCTAACACTATCTTCCCACCTAAGAAAGATAAGAAAGACAATAGCTCTAAGTCGGATGGAATTAAATTGAAAGGGGGTGTTATGCTTGCTACTAAATCTGATTTTGTTGATGTTAATGAGTTTGATTCTCCTTGTTATGCATTGATATGCAAAGAAGTCTTGTTTTCATCTGAGGATTCTTCCACTTCTTTGCCTCCTACTATCACTAACCTTTTGCAGGAGTATAAGGATGTGTTTCCAGTGGAGATGCCTCCGGGGCTGCCACCTATTCGAGGTATTGAGCATCAAATTGACTTGATCCCAGGAGCGACATTGCTAAACTATGCTGCATATAGAACAAATCCGGAGGAGACTAAAGAAATTCAGCGACAAGTCCAAGAACTGCTGGACCGTGGGGACGTACGCGAGAGCCTTAGTCCATGTGTTATGTCTGTTCTATTAGTCCCTAGGAAAGATGGTAGTTGGCGTATGTGTGTTGATTGTAGAGCCATCAATAATATTACAATAAGGTATCGTCATCCTATTACTAGGTTAGATGATATGCTTGATGAGTTGAGTGGGTCTATCATTTTTTTAAGATTGACTTGCGTAGTGGATACCACCAAATACGAATGAAATTAGGAGATGAATGGAAAACAGATTTCAAAACGAAGTCCGGGTTATATGAGTGGCTAGTCATGCCTTTTGGGTTAACTAATGCACCTAGCACTTTCATGCGTTTAATGAATGAAGTATTGAGAGCTTTTATTGGCAAATTTGTGGTGGTTTACTTTGATGATATCTTGATATATAGCAGGTCTATTAATGAACATTTGAATCATTTGCGTGCTGTTTTTAATGCTTTGAGAGATGCACGCTTGTTCGGTAACCTTGAAAAGTGTACTTTTTGCACGGATCGAGTCTCTTTTCTTGGCTATGTTGTTACTCCACAGGGTATTGAGGTAGATGAAGTGAAAATTGAAGCCATCAAGAGATGGCCAACACAACAAACCGTTACGCAAGTGATTTTTGATGGACTTGCTGGTTTTTATCGACGGTTTGTGAAGAATTTCAACACCATTGTTGTACCACTCAATGAGTTGACAAAGAAGGAAGCTTCATTCATATGGGGTCCAGCACAAGAACAAGCTTTTAACATGCTTAAGGACAAACTTACACATGCCTCTCTACTCCAACTTCCTGACTTTGGTAAGACGTTTGAGCTTGAATGTGATGCTAGCGGGATTGGGATAGGAGGAGTTCTCATACAAGAAGGTAAACCTGTTGCTTACTTTAGTGAAAAAATGAATAGACCTAATCTGAATTATTCTACTTATGATAAGGAGTTGTATGCTCTAGTTAGGGTGTTAGAGACTTGGCAACATTACCTTTGGTCTAAGGAGTTTGTCATTCATTCTGATCATGAATCCTTGAAACATATTAGAAGTCAGGCAAAACTCAATAAGAGACATGCAAAATGGGTTGAGTTCATAGAGTCTTTTCCATACATCATTAAACATAAAGGTGGTAAAGACAATATCATTGCAGATGCTTTATTTAGGCGTTTTACTATGTTATCTCAGCTTGATCATAAGATATTTGGTCTAGAAACAATAAAGGAGTTATATGCTACTGATCTAGACTTCAAGGATACTTTTGAAAATTATAGAGAGTGCCAAACTTGGAATAAATATGTGCTGAATGATGGCTTATTATATCGTGCTAACAAGCTATGCGTCCCAGCAAGCTCCATTCGCCTTTTATTTTTATAGGAAGCCCATGGGGGAGGATTGATGGGACATTTTGGAGCGAAGAAAACTGAGGACGTGCTGTCAACACACTTCTTTTGGCCAAGGATGCGGCGAGATGTCGTGCGCTATGTCTCACGCTGCACTACATGTAACAAAGCTAAGTCACGTTTGAATCCCTTTGTACTTTATATGCCCCTTCCTGTTCCTAGTGTCCCTTGAGAGCTTATATCAATGGATTTTGTATTAGGGTTACCTAGAACAAAGAGGGGGAGGGATATTATATTTGTGGTGGTTGATCGATTCTCAAAAATGGCACATTTTATACCTTGTCATAAGAGCGATGATGCTACAAACATTGCTGATTTGTTTTTTAGGGATATCATTCGTCTACATGGAGTACCCACCACCATTGTCTCTGATCGCGATGCGAAGTTCTTGAGCCACTTTTGGAGAAGTTTGTGGTGTAAGTTAGGTACCAAGCTGCTGTTCTCCACCACGTGCCACCCTCAAACTGATGGGCAAACCGAGGTAGTTAATCGTACGTTAGGCACCATGTTGTGGGCTGTTTTGAAAAAGAATTTGAAGATGTGGGAAAAATGTTTACCTCATGTGGAGTTTGCATATAATCGAGCAGTACATTCTACCACCAAGGTGAGTCCTTTCCAAGTTGTGTATGGTTTTAATCCCTGTGCCCCTATTGATCTTTTGCATTGCCTACTTCTGAACATGTGCATTTAGATGCTAAGACACGTGCTGATTTTATTCTGAAATTACATGCCACAACTAAAGAACACATTGAGAAGATGACCGAAAGGTATAAAATTGCTGGTAGTAAGGGTAGAAGACATATAACTTTTGAAATAGGTGATCTTGTTTGGTTACATTTGCGTAAAGATAGATTTCCAGAATTGAGAAAGTCTAAATTGATGCCTCGAGCTGATGGACCTTTCAAGATAGTTAAGAAAATTAACGACAATGCATACCAGCTTGAGTTGCCTACAGATTTTGGGGTTAGTCCAACATTTAACATTTCAGATTTGAAGCCATATTTGGGAGAAGAAGATGAGTTCGAGTCGAGGACAACTCCAATTCAAGAAGGGGAGGATGATGAGGACATCGATAACAATGATAAAGACATCCAACACTCTATCATTCTTGGACCAATCACTCGCTCCCGTGCACGGAAGCTTAATTATGAGGTGCGTTCGTTTCATTCTTTACGTAATGATATGTATATGGATGGGATCCTACTTATGAATGATATTTTGACTCTAAGGAACATGGGAGAAGCACTTCTGGATCAAACACAAGGGGGAGAGGCGGCACAACAATCCAACTCGAATTCCACTTCAAACTCTGATTTCGGTTCGGATTCAGCGGAGCATCCTTCAGTAAAATGGGCATAACTTTCTTGTACGGAGGCGGATTGAGGCGTTCTTTAAGGCGTTGGAAAGATAACGAAAATATATTTCCAATGGGTCTGGTGCCAAGTCCTGGTTCGTTACGAAACGTTCTGTATCGTCCAAACAAGTCATCTGGTGCTGCGTCACCGTTTTGGCCCACGTCGGGCCATGTATCTGTTTGGGACCTTAAGCCCAACATTAGTCTCGACTTTTCCACAAACCCTAGGTATTAATACTCTACAGCCGCCAGGGATTAGGGTTGGGTTTTGCTTAGTTTCAAATCTCTTGTACATTGAACTCTGACTTGGTCAGATTGCGGAACCCCACTTGAGAAATCGATCTCTCTTCTATTTTGCGAGATTGTGTTTCTGTGTTCTTGCTTGTGTTCTCGATTCACAGGCAGGGATAAGCCTTCTTAGCGAGGTCAATCGCGTTCGTGCGTGGTTGATAACCAACGGAGCCATGGTGTAGCGATTGCGGGGTTCGGATCTGCGGTGATCGGAAGTCGGATTGTCAACGTCGAGTCCTCCACCAATCGAGTTTACCCCCCCCCCCCTGACGGAAGATCGGGCACCCGTGTGCATCACTGACTGGCCTGTGCGTGCAGATTTTTTTCGCATGTGTCCTTCGGTCTAACTAGCATGTGTCCTTCGGTCTGACATTGGGTGTCTGATCATACCGTCTTGACTTGGGCGGTCCAACTGGTGGGTGCAGATTTTTTTCGCATCAACTTTATAGAGCCAAATTTGGTGGATCGGTCTAACTGAGCCAATGGCCAGTCCGACCGGGCTAACATGGCCAGTCAGACCGACCCAGTCTGACTGGCCCAAGATAGATGATTAGACCGACAATGCACAGAGAGCCACCAAGTTTGTATAACGACTAGTTCAAGTGTGTGTGGGTATATAAACCCTTATTACAGCTCCTTTGGTAGACTTTTGGCACTCACTTGAGCATACTTGAGACTAGAGAGTCTTTGTCACCATTGAGCACTTAGAATTGAGCACAAGTGTGGTTGGGAAGTAAAGGGTGATCAAGAGAGCATTTCATAAAGAGTATTTACATTCCTTGACACTTGATTGTCTCCACTTAGCTTTGATTGCATCTTGTTACTCTTGTCAGTTGCCACCTCCTAGACGGCTCAGAGGAGAACCCGGTGATTTCTCCAAGAAGGTTGTCGAGAAGACCCGAAATATTCTAAAGGCCGGAGCTCGCATATCCGGAGTGGAGAAGAGCTACCACTAGTGATAGAGGCCCGAGAGTAACACTTCCGTTTCTAGCTCATCATAAAGTTCATTCCTCCTTAGGGAATATGGTGGCTTGTTGAAGAGAGTGATCACGTGGAGCTCGCCTCAACGAGGGCGTAGGAAATTGGCAAATTTCTGAACCTCGTGATAAAAATTTGGTTGTCTCATGCCCTCTTTACATTGAGCAAATTAATTTGACCAATTTACCTTTTTAGAATTATTCATTCTTGTCACCCTAGGTTGTAAACCTTTAGACTTAATCTAGAAGTCATTCAGCCCTAGAGTCTGACTTTCAAAAGAAAATTTATTTAAGATTGTCTAGTGCTAGTTAAAGCTGAATCAGTTTTAAAAATCTTCTATTCACCCCCTCTAGTCGGTACATCAATCCTACAACATTGTCGTTTGGGTCATATTAATGAGAAGCGCATGCAGAATCTTCATAGAGATGGACTTTTGGAGTCATTTGATTTTGAATCATATGACACTTGTTAGACTTATTTTCTTGGCAAAATGACAAAGACGTCTTTCACTGGTTGAGAAACCAAGGGTGGTTTCAGTCTGGATGATGAGTGATTGACAAGGATGAGCTTTTGAGCAATCGAGTGTTTGAGCGATTGGTTCTGTGTCAGGTTGAGTGCATCGAGGGTTTCGATGTGGAATGGAGGTTTGGCTGCCGGGGGTTTTGGCGGTGCGTCGTGTTCTTGTTTTGGCTTGTCTTGTTTGTGCAGGGTGGAGATGCCGACCGACTGTCGACGGTGGGTGATTGAGGGTTGAGCGGGGAGCATGATGCTGGAGGATCAGGGAGGCCGGGCGAAGTTGGAGAAGATCTCAAGAGTGCACGAAGAGATGGAGTGAGACTTGGATGGACGGCTGACTGCGACGACGTGACGACCGGGTTCGCGAGAGGAAGGCCACGACAAGCATTCAGGCGACTCAAGGGGATCAAGAGCGGAAGTGGCTTGCTGGCGCTCGGAGTCACGAAGAGGTGTCATGAGTCGAAGGGTTGAGAGGCTTTGTCGGTTTTTGCTGAAAACCGTCGAATCGTTAAATGTTTTGTTAATTCAATAAATAGGTGTCTAGTATTAGTTTAAATACTTCAGTTCTGTAGTGTAACCTTTTGGTATAATTTTTAGAGTGGTTCTACTCTTAAATTATATGAAAAGGAGAGTCAATTTGTAATTTTACTTTTAGGTTTTATAGGGTAATTTTCAAAATTGTTAATTCTGAAATTACTAAGGGTTTATGTGTAAAATGGGGGCTTCTAGAACATGAGTTTGTAGGATATTATCCCCCAAGTTGGCTGAACCATTTGAGAGCTTGAGAGACAAATTTTGCAATGAAAATACTAGAGAAAAACACTTGAGTTCATCTGTTTTGATCAAATCCAGCGCATCACTGTAGATCATCCGACAAGGGGTATAGTTCCAGCGCTGGATCAGATTTTCTGGGCGCAGGTTTTTGTGGCTGTGATCGATTTTGATAGCAGTTTTCTAGTGAATCTAGTGCAGAACTCGATATAGATGTCCATGTAACTTTTGTTGTGAATGATTTGAATGATCCATTTTCGAAAGTTGCAATATGATTCTGTGATTTCTTCTGAATTAGTTTGCTGATCAAATTAGGCACCACAGTGCTGAAAAAATTACTCTGAAATTTGCTTCACTTTTGGTCTAGCCTTCCATATGTTTGATGAAATGCCACTTCAAGTATTCATCAACATCTTGGCTGATTTTTGGGGATGTTTATAGAGTGATATCATGGTTGAAGGGAATCAAAGGTATTTCATAACCATGTTTGCAGAAATTAAGGGTTAATTTCTATTCTATTTCTGCTTTTGGTTCCTGCAAAGACGTTTTGTTCTCTTTTCTATTTTCATTGAATAGTTCATGTTTTCATGTACTGGGAATGTTGGGCAGAACAAAAATTTGATCAGCTATTCCAAATAGAACCAGAAAAGCTTCTTAGCGATGAAATCTTGACAAGCTACACTGTGCGGGTGTTGTTTCCAGACGCTATACAGGAATTGTGGCATGCACTATTCATAGTCCAGCTCTTTCTGATTCCAGTGCATAAACTGTGAGCTCTTCTTTGTTTTTCCATGAAAATTCCTGATTATTTTGATTGATCTCTAGTGAAATTTCTTCTTGAAATAGTCATGAACTTTGCTGAATAGTTTTGATACTTGGATAAATTTAGTGTTTCATCAGAATAGCTTGTTTAAGCATTGAGGTTGTCCCTTTTCAGTACTTGAGGATCTGTTTTTCAGTGTTGCTCCAAGTAAGATTCTGTAATTTGATTATATGAACTTTGTTTAGTAGAATCTCCTTGTGAGTTTAGAACTGAGAAGTTTTTGATGAATGTCTTGATCTATTTGTTAGATTTGCTACAGCAGCCATAGTCACTATTGTTGCATGAATCTGAACTTGTTTCTGGATCATTCCTATTGCTGAACTGTTTAGATGTATATGTGATAGTCTGTGTGTGTGGTTGACATTTAATCATCACTGCTTGTTACATTGTTGAATTGATAGACTATTTGTTTTTTCTGTTAAATACATCTGTTCTGAATTTCAATACTTAATCAGAATTATAGTCCTGTTTTGAATTTAAACACTGTGATTGGTCTGAAAATTCACAATTGGTTCAGTTTCTGTTTTTCAGTTTCAGTAATCTGTTTTGAGGATTGAATCTAAATACTGAACTAATTGAAATCTGAATTTATGTTTGAACCAGAACTGTTTTGCACTATTCATTGTTCTGTACATTTTCAGAACTGAAAATCTGAATTCAGTATTTGAAATTGGTTTTGTGATTCTATCTGCAAGTTTAGTATTGAATCAGTTTTGTGTACTGAAAATCAAAAGTTAGCTTGTCTTGCACACTGATTCAGAGAGGTTGAATTCAAACTTGCTATTCCAGAATTTTTATCTAGCTGTCTATTGATCAAGGTTTGAATCTGTTTACTGATTATAGTGAGAAATATTGATTTGTTCTGTAGTTGATGTGCTGTAAGTAAATATGTCTGAAATTGAAGCTTGAAAATAGATCCAAATCTGAATTCTATGTTGATGATAGACTGAATTGTTGCAAGGTAGATGAATTGTATTAATCTAAAATTTCTTGAAGTACACTTGCTTGCTTGACATATGCTGAAAACTGAAAGAAGTGAAGAATTCCTTGTGCTCTTGACTATGAACTGTAACTACTGATTATTTTCAATCATTTGTTGACAACTTTGTTCTTCATCTAGCTTCTTTGGATTCCAACAAGTTAATTCACTCTGAATCTGTATTAATTGAAATCTGAATTAGTTTGAAACTAGTTGAAACTTGTGTGTTGAAATTTGAATTGTTCTGAATTTGAGGAATCATCATAGTTTGAATTTCTTGTTTGAATGGAAATCAGTTTGATCAAGTGTTAGCCCTTGAGATGAATGCTCAGGTTGAATTAGTAGTTGATTGAACACAGTGTCGTGTTTTGTTTGTGCCAAATCACAATTTGCAAATTTCACATCTTATGTGTTGAGATTCAAAGTGTTCTGAATTTGTTAGCTGAGTTGTTTGAAATTTCAACTTTTAACCTCAATTGAAAACTTGAATATTTGAGTATCTGTTGTGTTCTGAACTCTGTCGACTGATCAATTACTGACAGGATTCTATCGACAAACCAAGTGTCGATCAAGGAAGTTTGTTTCGGGGTTTCACCAACCGACAAGTACAGATCGACTGTTCAAGTGACGATTTAGACAAAAAAATTATTTGGAGTTGTTTTGTGTTTTGAATGAATACTATGGTCTTCAATTTGATTCTGTGATTTTTTGAGGAGCGTTGGGTGATTTGTTTAGGCCATCACATTCGCGAGAAAGTGTCAAGGCGCCTATTCACCCTCCTTAGTCATCATTTCGATCCCACAATTGGTATCAGAGCCGGTTAGATCACCAGTTGACCTTAACCTGTTTTGTGATCCTTGTTTTGGCGACATGGAAACGAACACCAAGATCCCAATGTTTGATGGTCGGGATTATGGTTATTGGAAGGTGCGCATGGAGGCTTATTTGCTTAGCCAAGGAAGTGCGTTTTGGGACATTGTTGCATCCCAGTATGTGATTCCTAACACTCGTACCTCAGAGACTGAGAAAGCATAATATGAATGTAATAGCAAGGCTAGAAACATTCTTTTTATCAGTCTGAGTCGCAACGAGTTCGACAGGGTCCAGCACCTTCGTACTACTCGAGAAATTTGGATGACCTTGAGTACTTTTCATGAGGGCACTACCCAGATTAAGGCTAGGAGGCAGAGCACGTATAATCAAGAATACCAAATATTCGTGCAAGGCCCTGGCGAATCGATAGATGCCATGTTTGCGCGTTTTGATGGGATTATCAGTAATTTGCGCACCACTGGGACTTTGGCTTACTTTGACCACGATAGGGCGATCAAACTTCTCTATGCTTTTGATCGTAGCATATGGGAGGTGAGGATCTCCAGTATTGAAGAGTCAGCAAGCTTTGACACGTTGACTTGCGACAAACTCTTTAGTAAGCTTAAGTCCACCGGGATTGCCAAGACATCTCGACCGGGGGCTAGAAAATCTTTGTTGCCTTCGATAGCTTTGTGTTCCAGCCCTGGCAGTGGCACCTCATCTAGAGGTAGTGCGTCTGGAGTTTGCGCTTTTTCTGGGGGCTTTGCTTTGGCTTCATTCGTCTCCATCACAAAAGAACAAGTGGACACATTGGACGATGAAGAGCTTGCTCTTATAGTCAAAAAGTTCACTAGGTTCTACAATGATAGAAGAGATCAAAGAAGAGGAGGTTTTTGAGGGTGTTTTGAGTGCGGAGATCTTGATCATATTAAAGCAAATTGCCCAAAATTGAACTTAAATAATGAACATGAACTCAAACACCAGAAAAGAGACAAAAAATCCTTCTTCACAGGCAAAAGAGGAAAAGTGGCAAAAAGGATGGCTAGAGCTTTCGTGGCTGCACTCAGCGACATCGACAACACCTCGAGTGAAGAGCCAAGCTCTGATGAAGAAGAATTTTACAAGAGTGAAGAAAAGAAGGAAAAGACGAAGGACTACAACGACCTTTGCTTCGTGACCAATGACAAGTACAACAGCGATGAGCCTGACTTATCTAAGGTTAGTCTATCACATGACCAATTACTTGTTCAAAATGATGAATTACATGATGCAATTATTTCACAAGATAGACTACTTAAACTTGCTGCTAAAGAACGAAAGGAACTAAAGCTTAAAATTGAATCACTTTCTACTGAACTTGCTGTGTTGAAGTCTGAGTCTGGAATTGCTGATTGTGAGTCTTGTCTTATCGTTATGGATGAACTTGCTCAGTTGCGTCTGATACATGCTCAAAACATTTAAAAACTTGAAAATGTTCAGAAGCAACTTTTGGGGGTGGAGTCTAGTCCTTGTGCCATCGATGAATGCTTAAACTGCACTTTACTGAATGAAAGTGTTAGTCTGAGAGATAAGCATATCGATGAGCTTAAGGCTAGATTGGAGAGTGTTGAGTGTTCTAAGGATGTGCAGCCAGTGTGTCCCACCTACATGACCCTTAAGGACCAACTCAGCTTTGCTAGAGAGCAAGTAGAAAAGCTGAAGTGTGAGAATGATTATCTGATTTCCATGGTAGACAAATGCACTGAAGGGAAAGGGAAAATGGATTTGCTTTTGGATAAAACAAAAATGTGCGCTGATAGGGCAGGGTTAGCTCTTGGGTTAGGTTATGAGAGGACTTCTTCTAATACCCCAAGCCAAACTGTGTTCACTTTACCTACTACCCTTGAGAAAGAGAGAGCCCAGTTAGACACACCTCAAAAAGCCGAAAATCCTACCCAACCCAAAAAGATAATCATTTATTCACTCAAGACAGACTCCAAGCAAAAACCTAGGAAAACTGTGAGGTTCGCACCAAAAACCTATAAACCTACACACAAGAAAGTTTTTCATTGTGCTTATTGTCATCGTGTAGGGCATTTGATTGGTTTTTTCTATCGACGCATGAAAGATGAGCGGCGTGCTCATGCTTTGGACTTTCACGATTATTCGTCACTTGATTTGCATGAGTATGCTTTCCGCTCTTATTCTAACTTTGAGGCTCCCCATGGGCTTGTGAGAGAGTTTGCCGCTCGTGATGTACACCATGCTTCATATGGTGGTAGATCACGTGTAAGAGGCTTTGATGCTTGATAGGTTGGGAGACCTCGTCGTTTTCCAGGTTCGTGCTTTATTGCTAGACCACACACTTTTTATCATGGCTTATCTCCTGTGCATGGTCAGTCTACTACTTTGCCTAGTTCATGAGGTTTGCGCTGCTGGATTCCAAAACAATTTTTAACTCACCCTCTCACTGAGCATCCGAGAGATACTAGCATGTTTTGAGGAGGAGATGTGTAGCATTGCATGAGCTTCTATCATATGATTAATTGCTTTTACAAGTACATGCTTCGTTATGCCTTTGTAGTATTGTCTTTAATACTGTTGACTGTACTTGGCATGATTTCATCTGAGAATTGACATGAGCATGGCTTTTATTTGTGAAAATTTGAAAATGGTCACTACTTAGTCTAGAAACTAGCATGAATTGGCTGAGTGCTTTTGCTGTCTTTTACACACCTGATAGCTAGGTCATTTCTATCTTGGATGCTAATACGCAACTTGATTTCATCAAAAATGAATGAAAATGAAAATGAAAATGAAAATGAATGGCATTCATGATGTTGAGTGCTAAAATTGAAAAGATCCAGGTGGGTTTGCTTTGTCGCACTACTTTGTTCTAGATGGCTTACCATAGCACTTTGGTATGAACCGGAACATTGAAGTGTATACCGAGATCAATGCTTTAAGCTTTCAATGGTCTTTTGCTTGACCTAGGCTTGTCTTGGTCGGTTAGCATAAGGTTGACATGCAAATAACCCCTGGCACAAAAATGAAAAATTTGAAATTCATTGCATATCATGTTTGCTGAAGCACCTTGAAGTGGGATATGCTTATCTAGTGTGTGCTTGTTTAGCTTTTGCATCTCATGCCTTGACATGTCGAGTATACTAGTCTGAGTTGTGATGCTTTTATTTGCTTAAACCTGAAAATGTTGTCTCGTGCCTTTTGTTTAGATGGTATTCATATGAGGATGTTTTTCAGTACGTTGAGACAATATTCAACGCAAATACTTGTTTGTACTGTAATTGCAGCTGCTCATGTTTCATAAGCTCATATCTCTGCTTTACCCTCATTCCCCTCTTTGCATCTTTTTATCTCCTTGATGCCTGCATTGTCAAAGGGAGAGAAATGGTCTACATGATGCTTTGACTCTTGGATTGCTTGGTTAAGGGGGAGTTTTCATCATGCCTTGATATGAGATGCTTTTGATGCTTTTGTTTGATGCTTTTGCCTTGCCTTGCATAAGGTTTTTGCCCAAGCAGGGAGATCTTTTACCAAGTGACATGTTTTGCTCTTTTATGAGTTTTTATGGTCACTTGTGCGCGTAACCTGAAATCCTCATCATGTCTTTGCTTTGGGGTTGTCAATGCACTCATTAAGTGGGAGATTGAGAAACCAAGGGTGGTTTTTAGTCTGGATGATGCGTGATTGACAAGTATGAGCTTTTGAACAATCGAGTGTTTGAGCGATTGGTTGTGTGTCAGGTTGAGTGCATCGAGGGTTTTGATGTGGAATGGAGGTTTGGCTGCCGAGGGTTTCGGCGATGTGTCGCTTTCTTGTTTTGTCTTGTTTTGTTTGTGCAGGGTGGAGATGCTGACCGACTATCGATGACAGGTGATAAAAATTTGGTTGTCTCATGCCCTCTTTACTTTGAGCAAATTAATTTGACCAATTTACCTTTTTAGAATAATTCATTCTTGTCACCCTAGGTTGTAAACCTTTAGACTTAATCAAGAAGTCATTTAGCCCTAGAGTCTGACTTTCAAAAGAAAAATTATTTAAGATTGTCTAGTGCTAGTTAAAGCTGAATTAGTTTTAAAAATCTTCTATTCACCCCCTCTAGTCGGTACATCAATCCTACAACATTGTCGTTTGGGTCATATTAATGAGAAGCGCATGCAGAATCTTCATAGAGATGGACTTTTTGAGTCATTTGATTTTGAATCATATGACACTTGTTAGACTTATTTACTTGGCAAAATGACAAAGACGACTTTCACTGGTTGAGAAACCAAGGGTGGTTTCGGTCTGGATGATGAGTGATTTACAAGGATGAGCTTTTTAGCAATTGAGTGTTTGAGCGATTGGTTGTGCGTCAGGTTGAGTGCATTGAGGGTTTCGATGTGGAATGGAGGTTTGGCTGCCGAGGGTTTCGGCGGTGTGTCGCGTTCTTGTTTTGGCTTGTCTTGTTTGTACAGGGTGGAGATGCTGACCAACTGTCGACGGCGGGTGATCGAGGGTCGAGCGGGGAGCTTGATGCTGGAGGATCAGGGAGGCTGGGCGAAGTTGGAGAAGATCTCAAGAGTGCACGAAGAGATGGAGTGAGACTTGGACGGACGACTGACTACGACGGGGTGACGACCGGATTCGCGAGAGGGAGGCCAGGACAAGCATTCAGGCGACTCGAGGGGATCAAGAGTGGAAGTGGCTTGCTGGCGCTAGGAGTCTCGAAGCGGTGTCACGAGTCGAAGGGTTGAGAGACTTTGTCGAGTTTTGCTGAAAACCATCGAATCGTTAAATGTTTTGTTAATTCAATAAATAGGTGTCTAGTATTAGTTTAAATACTTCAGTTTTGTAGTGTAACCTTTTGGTATAATTTTTAGAGTGGTTCTACTCTTAAATTATATGAAAAGGAGAGTCAATTTGTAATTTTACTTTTAGGTTTTATAGGGTAATTTTCAGAATTGTTAATTCTGAAATTACTAAGGGTCTATGTGTAAAATGGGGGCTTCTAGAACATGAGTTTGTAGGATATTATCCCCAAGTTGGCTGAACCATTTGAGAGCTTGAGAGACAAATTTTGCAATGAAAATACTAGAAAAAAAACACTTGAGTTCATCTGTTTTGATCAAATCCAATGCATCAGTGTAGATCATCCGACAAGGGGAATAGTTCGTGCGCTGGATCAGATTTTCTGGGCGCAGGTATGCTTTGTGGCTGTGATCGATTTTGATAGCAGTTTTCTGGTGAATCTAGTGCAGAACTCGATATAGATGTCCATGTAACTTTTGTTGTGGATGATTTGAATGATCCATTTTCGAAAGTTGCAACATGGTTCTCTGAATTATTCTGAATTATTTTGCTGATCAAATTAGGCACCACAGTGCTGAAAAAATTACTCTGAAATTTGCTTCAGTTTTGGTCTAGCCTTCCATATGTTTGATGAAATGCCACTTCAAGTATTCATCAACATCTTGGCTGATTTTTGGGATGTTTATAGAGTGATATCATGGTTGAAGGGAATCAAAGGTATTTCATAACCATGTTTGCAGAAATTAATGGTTAATTTCTATTCTATTTCTGTTTTTGGTTCCTGCATAGAAGTTCTGTTCTCTTTTCTATTTTCATTGAATAGTTCATGTTTTCATGTACTGGGAATGTTGGGCAGAACAAAAATTTGATCAGCTATTCCAAATAGAACCAGAAAAGCTTCTTAGCGATGAAATCTTGACAAGCTACAGTGTGCGGGTGTTGTTTCCAGACGCTATACAGGAATTGTGGCATGCACTATTCATAGTCCAGCTCTTTCTGATTCCAGTGCATAAACTGTGAGCTCTTTTTTGTTTTTCCATGAAAATTCCTGATTATTTTGATTGATCTCTGGTGAAATTTCTTCTTGAAATAGTCATGAACTTTGCTGAATAGTTTTGTTACTTGGATAAATTTAGTGTTTCATCAGAATATCTTATTTAAGCACTGAGGTTGTCCCTTTTCAGTACTTGAGGATCTGTTTTTTAGTGTTGCTCCAAGTAAGATTCTGTAATTTGATGATATGAACTTTGTTTAGTAGAATCTCCTTGTGAGTTTAGAACTGAGAAGTTTTTGATGAATGTCTTGATCTATTTGTTAGATTTGCTACAGCAGCCATAGTCGGGTGTTGCATGAATCTGAACTGGTTTCTGGATCATTCCTATTGCTGAACTGTTTAGATGTATATGTGATAGTCTGTGTGTGTGGTTGACATCTAATCATCACTGCTTGTTACATTGTTGAATTGATAGAGTATTTGGTTTTTCTGTTAAATACATCTGTTCTGAATTTCAATACTTAATCAGAATTATAGTCCTGTTTTGAATTTAAACACTGTGATTGGTCTGAAAATTCACAATTGGTTCAGTTTCTGTTTTTCAGTTTCAGTAATCTGTTTTGAGGATTGAATCTAAATACTGAACTAATTGAAATCTGAATTTTGGTTTGAACCAGAACTGTTTTGCACTATTCACCGTTCTGTATATTTTCAGAACTGAAAATCTGAATTCAGTATTTGAAATTGGTTTTGTGATTCTATCTGCAAGTTTAGTATTGAATCAGTTTTGTGTACTGAAAATCAAAAGTTAGCTTGTCTTGCACACTGATTCAGAGAGGTTGAATCCAAACTTGCTATTCCAAAAATTTTTTCTAGCTGTCTATTGATCAAGGTTTGAATCTGTTTACTGATTATAGTGAGAAATATTGATTTCTTCAGAAAATGGAAACAAAACTGTTTTCACCTCACCCACTACCTTAGAGAAAGAGATAGCTCTGTTAGACACTCCACCAGCCAAGAAACTTACCCGAGCTCAAAAGAAAACCACTCCTCCTGCCAAGAAAAATCCTCCCAAGAAAACCACGCAAAAGAAGCCCAAGGAGCCTGTGAGAGTTGCTCCTGTGACCCATGAGAGTGCCCCTAGGAGAATTTTTCATTGTTCCTATTGTCAGCGGGCGGGTCATTTGGTT
Source organism: Zizania palustris (assembly GCA_019279435.1). Classification (NCBI taxonomy): domain Eukaryota; kingdom Viridiplantae; phylum Streptophyta; class Magnoliopsida; order Poales; family Poaceae; genus Zizania; species Zizania palustris. The sequence continues at coordinate 10,807 of JAAALK010000028.1, read as the reverse complement.
GGGTTCTGTTATCGTCCCATCAAGGATGAGCGACGCTCTCAAGCGATGAGTTACCAGGACATGCATTACCCATCTTTAGGTATGCATGAGTCTGAGTTTTACTATCATCATGCTTTTGAGGCTCCTCGTACTTCTCGGAGAGGTTTTGCTCCTCGAGGTGTTCACCATGTTCCATATGGTGGTAGACCCCGGGCGAGTAGCTTTGTACCTCATCAGAGTAGGAGACCTCGACATGTTGTTCGATCACAGCATGTAGGTAGACCTCGCACTTTGCATCATTCCGATTATCATGTGCGTAGACCGTCTATTTTTACTGTGCCTACTACTCGTGTCACTCAGTGTTGGATGCCTCGTCATTTTTTCACTCACCCCAGCACTGAGCGATCGAGATATTCTTATCATGTGTAGGTGACAGATCGAGGCTTGGAGGGCACATGGATCATGGACTCTGGTTGTTCGCGCCACATGACCGGAGATGCAGCATGGTTCTCCAGCCTCACCACAACCAAGCAAAGGGAACATATCACCTTCGGAAACAATCGAAGGAGTAGAGTGAAAGGTAAAGGTGTGGTAAGAATTAACTCGAATTTCACTCTCAAAGATGTTGCTTTGGTTGAAAACCTAGGATACAATTTGCTGTCTGTATCTCAATTGCTTGATGAGGGCTTCGAAGTGTGATTCCATCGCGATACTTCGCAAGTGCTCAATCCTGATGGCGTTGTGGTGTGTAAGATCTTTAGAGTTGGGAGAGTTTTTGGAGCTGATTTTTCATAGTCATCTGGTTCTTCTCATTGTCTTGTTGCACTATTCAACTTCTGAGCTTTGGAAGTGGCATAGGAGAATAGGGCATATGAGCTTTGAGTTGCTCGCTCGTCTAAGCGCCCTTAGCCTGATCCGAGGATTTCCCAAGCTCAAGTTTGAGAAGAATTTAGTTTGCGCTCCTTGTCGACATGGAAAAATGATTGCTGCTTCACATTCGCCAGTCACCACAGTAATGACTGAACAACCCGGAGAACTTCTCCATATGGACACTGTAGGTCCTTCTCGGGTTAGTTCTTTAGGCGGCAAGTGGTATGTTTTAGTCATTGTCGACGATTTCTCTCGCTACTCTTGGGTCTTCTTTCTTGCCAGCAAGGATGAATTGTTTTCACACTTTCGGAGCTTGGCTTTGAGACTTTTCACTGAACTCCCAGGTGCATTGAAATTCATTCGAAGTGATAATGGCACCGAGTTCAAAAACAGTCTCTTTGTTGACTTTTGCATGGAGCATGGCATAGAACATCAATTCTCTGCTCCGCGGGTTCCTCAACAAAATGGTGTTGTTGAGAGAAAGAACCGCACTTTGGTTGAGATGGCTAGGACGATGCTTGATGAGCATAGGACTCCTAGAAAATTCTAGGCTGAGGCCATGAACACAGCTTGTTACATCTCAAACCGAATATTCTTGCGCTCAATTTTAAACTTGACATCTTATGAGCTATGTTTTGGGAGACAGCCCAAGGTTACTCATCTTCGAGTTTTTGGCTGTCGTTGCTTTATCCTAAAACGTGGTAATTTGGATAAATTTGAGTCGCGATCTTCTGAAGGGATCTTTTTGGGTTACACTACTCATGGTCATGCTCATTTCCAAGCAATGCATCTTTTAAATGCTCCTTGATGCTTGCATTGCCAAAGGGGGAGAAATTTGAGTTCTCTGTTGCAAAAAGGGAAAATTAACTCAGAGGGAGTTTTTATCCTGAAAAAGGGGAGATTTGCCGAAGGGGCTTTTACTCTTTTGAAAAGGGGGAGGAAAATTCTTTTGTCAAGTGACATGATTTGGCTTGTTTCTGAGTTTTTATGGTCACTTGTGTGCTGAAAGTATTTAAATTTTCTTGAACTTGAAATTGGTTGTCAATGCACTCATCAAGGGGGAGATTGAGAAACCAAGGGTTGGTTTCGGTGTTTGTGATGAGTGATTGACAGGCTTTTAACCTTTGATTCGAAGGGGTACCTCCGAAAGGGGTTCGGAGGTTGGGACTCCGAAGGTGTTCGGAGGCTGTTTTCACCGAAGGGTTCGGTGGTCTGGTTGCTGCAGCTGTTGCAGCGGAGTGTGCTTGTCGGAGGGGTCCGATGGTACACGATGACTGGATTCGTACCGAAGGTCTCGGTACTTTGGGCGGTACACCGGAGTGTGTGCCGAAGGTTGCTAACCCGGAGAGGTCTCCGGAGTACTGGAAACACTTGTCTGTTTGTCTGTGGTGCGCAGAGGACTTCGGAGGTGACGGATGGTTCGCGGCAGGTGAACCTGGGTCAAGCGAGAGGCTTGATGCCAGGGGAGCGGGGAGCTCCGTCATAGTGGCTGCGAAGGGGTCCAGGTCGGACCTCGGGTCGAGGTGCACCAGGAGAAGGCAGTAAGTGCGGAGCGTGGCTCCGGGTGAAGGTGCTCCGAGACGAAGTCCTCGAAGGCGAGGCACTTCAAAGGGTACTCCGGATGGAGTGACTTCGGAGTATGGTGGATCAAGTCCTCAGCAGAGGCAAGGTGTTCGAAGTGTGCTCCGGAGGGAGACACTCGAAGGTATACCCGACGAAGGTCTCAGAAGTCGAGGTGCAAAGAAAGGCATGGTCCGGGTGAGGCTTGTCGAGGAGTGTGCTCGGGGAGAGGCACTACGACGAAGTGCTCATGGAACGCTTCATGCGGAGGCCTTGGACGAAGGAGGGACTTCGAAGGGTGGTACTCCGAACGGGGGCTTCGGAGTGAAGAAGGCTTCGGAGCGAGGCTAGCTCCGGAGCGAGGTTGACTTGTGGTACTTCGGCCATGCATGGCTTCGGTACACGGACTGACGGAGTTCGAGCTGGGAGAAGCTGCGAGGCCGTGGTGGTCCACTCCGAAGGTGTTGGTGCGAAGGCCCAAGGGCTTTGACGGCTTCGGCTCAAAACCGTCACTATATCAGAGGCTGACTTCGGTGAAGCGAAGGCCATCAGGCTCAAGGCTTCTCACCGAAGCTACCGCACCCCTCGCGTGCGAAGGGGGGCTTCAGAAAGGTAAAAGACTGCAAAGGCTGACATTGTCTGCTCTGCAAAAGCTGACGCTGTCCCCTCTACAAAGCTGACAGAGAAGCCTCCAGAATAAAGTTGACTACCTTTTGTACCCCTCTGTTCTGTAGAGACAAAACCAATGTAAACCCTAGGGGTAAAGTAGTCAATTTACTTGGGTGAATAGTGGCTATAAATATGGGGGCTGGGTAGGTAACATTTAACACTTTGAGCATTTACTGTTGAGCTCCTGTACTAGCCCCACATATGTTGTATTCATCCAGTGAGTTCTTTTACTGTGTTCCTTGTTCAAGCGGTGAAGCCCTACTTCTGTGTTGTCTTTCTGCTTGAACTTGTTTGCATACCTTGCTAGTTGTAGTGCACCGAAGCCTGTCTTGGCGAAGGGTGTTTTGTGCGAAGTGTGCGTTTCAGTGTGCGTTCGCTCTGTGTAACGGGAGGCTAGACCTCGCTGCTTACTAGCGAAGCCCTGATCGAAGCCCGTGTGTTTATCGTGTCGAAGCCTCTAGCGAAGTCCGTTAGTGTGCGTTTAGACCTTTGTAGTATGAAGCCCAGCACCAGTTGATGTCGCTAAGTATTAGGTCGAAGTCCTCAGAGGGTAGTCCACTCGTGCGAAGGGTGAAGTGCGAAGCCTGCTCGAAGCACCCTGTGTGCGGAGCCTGCACTGACTTAGCAGAGTTGTTTTCGGGGTTGTAGGTGGAGCGAAGTCTTCTTGGCTTCGAACTTTTGTTCCTTGCGAAGCCAGTGTTCGGAGCCGTCAAATACCTCCGAACCAGACCTTCGAAGGTTGGTGTTCGAAGCCTGTTCCGCAGTAGACAGAATTAAAACCGAAGGCTGTTTTTAGCCTGAAATTTTAAAAGCTCCCATTCACCCCCCCCTCTGGTCGCCGTTTCCGGTCCAACAACTAATAATATAGCGGAGTACAAAGTAATTTTGTTAGGACTCCGAAAGGCGTGTACTCTTGGTGCTACAAGAGTTGTTATAAAAACGGATTCTCAAATTGTAGCAGGGCACGTTGATAAAAGTTTTTATGTCTAGCATCCGTAGCTTGCAAAATATCTGGAAGAGATCCGTAAGATCGAAGCAGCATTCAAGGGGATTTATGTCCGAAGTATACCAAGAGCTGACAATGCACAAGCTGATATCCTAGCAAAAGGTACAGCTGGAGCCATGGATATTCCAGAGGGGGCCTTTTATGAAAATCTTACTTTACCTTCGGTGCCTCAAATCCCTCCTACAAAGGTTCTTTCCATTCGGAACACTGACTGGCGGAGTTTGATCATGGAATTATTGCAAGGCGAAACAACATTACCTGAAGGACCAAAGCTTTCAAGATTGCAGCTAAGAGTTCAGAATTATCATGTTATCCACGGTATTCTTTACAAGGCCGGAGTATGTCCCCCCTACTCCGATGAAGGCCTTTGTGGTAGCGATCTTGCCCCCCAGGCTTTAACAGGAAAAACACTTCGCTAGGGGCTTTATTGGCCTACAATAGTATCTGATGCGGAGGCCTTGGTCCGCACTTGCCAAGGTTGTCAATGGATGGGAAGACGAAGTCATCGTCCGCCAACACCTCTTCAAGTTATTGCTCTAGTTTGGCCCATGGCCAGATGGGGCATGGATCTCATTGGCCCATTTCCAATAGCAAAAGGAAGTCTGAAATTTGCAGTGGTAGCAATTGAATATTTTTCCAAGTGGGTCGAAGCAGAACCCCTCACAGCTATCACTTCAAATAATGTACAAAAATTCTTTTGGAAGAATATTATATGCAGGTTCGGAGTGCCTCGACAGTTCACAATCGACAATGGCACCCAATTTGATGCCGAACCCTTCAGAGAATTTTGCGAAGGCCTTGGCATAGAAATGTGTTTTGCAACTGTGCATCATCCTCAGTCTAATGGAGCCATCGAACGAGCTAATGGACCGAAGAGCTCCCAAAGTTTTTATGGTCCATTCGGACCACTCAAACGAGGTCCACAGGTTTTACTCCTTTCATATTTCTATTCGGAGATGAAGCCATGACGCTGATGGAGCTTAAAGGGGATCTCTTCACACCACCGAACCTAAAAAAGAAGATGAAAGTCAAGTTTCACTAGATTTAACGGAAGAAACAAGGCTTCAAGTTGTTGCAAATTTGTCGAAGTATCAACATCAGACGAAGACTTGGTATGACCTGAAGGTTAAACTTAATGAACTTAAACCAGGTCATTTAGTTTTGCGAAGCATCATAGCGCTAGGGAAATTAGGAAATAAGTGGGAATGTCCATATATCATTCTTCGTTCAGGACGCCCTGGTTCTTTTAAGTTAGCTAATTTAGAAGGTGAAGAGTTAAAGCATGACTGGCATGCAGAGCACCTTAAGCGATATTTTGCATAGGAGCTCCTTGTAATCATCTATAAATACCTTATGAATAAATAAAGTTCAGGGTTTAGATAATGCCTACTTCTCAAACATTCCCTACTTATAGTGGACGCACTAGAAGAACAGAGTCGGTTGCGAAGGAAGTGTCATTCATTTGAACCAATTTTACGGACTTCGAACCACCGGTTCAAAGCTTCCGACGAGGTGGGAAAACCACAAAAAACGGATTCCAAGCCACTTGCTTGAAAGCATCCGTAAAAAGAGTCCAAGGAGACCAAATGATATGGATTCCAAGCTTTGGCTTGAAAGCATCTGTAAAAAGAGTCCAAGGAGACCACAAAAGAGGATTCCAAACCACCGGTTTGATAGGATCTATAAAAAGAGTCGAAGGAGACCAAACAAAATAGACTCCGAGCTAATAGCTTGAAAACGTCTATAAAGAAGTCCAAAGTGACCATTGTAATCAGACTCTAATGTGTCCGAAAAAGAGTCTGAGAAACCAAGGGTTGGTTTCAGAGTCTGTGATGAGTGATTGACAGATATTATCCTCTGATTCGAAGGGGTCCCTCCGAAGGGGTTCGGAGGTTGTTTCACCAAAGGGTTCGGTGGGCTCTGTTTGCTGCAGCTGTTGCAGCGGAGTGTGCCTGTCGGAGGGGTTCGACAGTACACGTTGACTTGGTCGTACCGAAGGTTTCGGTACTTTGGGCGGTACACCGGAGTGTGTGCCGAAGGTTGTTTACCCGAAGAGGTTTTTGGTGTACTGGATACACTTGTCTGTCTGTCTGTGATGCGCAGGTGACTTCAGAGGCGATGGACGGTTCGCAGCAAGTGAACCTAGGTGCAGTGGGAGGCTTGATGCCAGGCGAGCGGGGAGCTCGGTCATGAAGGATGCGAAGGGGTTGAGGTCGGACCTCAGGTCGAGGTGCACCAGACGAAGGCAGAGAGTGCGGAGCATGGCTCCGGGTGAAGGTACCCCGAGACGAAGTCCTCGGAGGCGAGGAACTTCGAAGGGTACTCCGAATGGAGTTACTTCGGAGTATGGTGGACCAAGTCCTCAACAATGAGGCAGGGCTTTCGAAGTGTGCTCCGTTGGGAGGCACTCGAGGGTATACCCAATGAAGGTCTCAGAAGTCGAGGTGCATCAAAGGCATGGTCCGGGTGAGGTTCGTCGAGGAGTGTGCTCGGGGAGAGACACTGCGACGAAGTGCTCATGGAATGCTTCATGCGGAGGCCTTGGATGAGGGAGGGACTTCGAAGGGTGGAACTTTGAAGGTGGGGCTTCGGAGTGTGGCTGACTTGAGGTACTTGGCCAGGCATGGCTTCGGTACACGGGCTAATGGAGTTCGAGCTGGGAGAAGCTGCGAAGCCATGGTGGTCCACTCTGAAGGTGTTGGTGCGAAGGCCCAAGGGCTTTGACGTTTCCGGCTCAAAACCATCACTGTATCGAAGGCTGACTTCGGTGAAGCGAAGGTCGTCAGGCTCAAGGCTTCTCACCGAAGCTACCGCACCCCTCGCATGCAAAAGGGGGGGCTTCAGAAGAATCGAAGACTGCAAAGGCTATCCATGTCTGCTCTACAAAAGCTGATGATGTCTCCTTTGCGAAGCTGACAAAAGAAGCCTCCAAATAAAATAGACTACCATCTGTACCCCCCTGTTCTGGTGAGACAAAACCAGTGTAAACCCTAGGGGTAAAGTAGTCTATTCATAGGGCTGAATAGTGCCTATAAATAGTGGAGGCTATCTAGCTCATATCAACACTTTGAGCTGCCATTTTTGAGCTCCTGTGCTAGCCGCCACACTTTGTATTCAGATTTGTGAGTTCATTTTTGTGTTCCATGTTCAAGTAATGAAACTTTGATTCTGTTTTCATATGTGCTTGAACTTGTATTATGTGTTGCACTGCATGCTTTGATTCTTCTGTACACCATCTTCTTCCTGGGTGAGTTTGTGTTTTGAATCTCTTCTGGAGAGGTGTGTGAGAGGTATGTCTGGGTGAAGTGTGATCCTCAGTGTGTGTTCGCTCTGTGTAAACCGGAGGCTAGACCTCTCTGATTACTAGCGAAGCACTGTTTTTGGCTTAACTCGAAGCCCGTTTTCTTCCCTTGTCGAAGTACTCGGCGAAGTGTGTTTGGTGTGCATTTAGACCTTCGAAGTACGAAGCCTAGTACCAGTTGCTAGCGCTGAGTGTTTGGTCGAAGTCCTCAGAGGGAAGTCTGCTTTTGCGAAGGGTGAAGTGCGAAGTTCGCTCGAAGGCACCCAGTGTGCGGAGCCTGCACTGACTTAGCAGAGCTGAATCTTCGGGGTTGTGGGTGGAGCGAAGTCTTCTTGGCTTCGAACTTTTGCTCCTTGTGAAGCCTATTTTCGGAGCTGTAAAATACCTCCGAACCAGAACTTCGAAGGGTGTGTTCGAAGCCTATTCCGCAGAAGACAGAATTAAAACAGAAGGCTATTTTTAGTATGAAATTTTAAAAGCTCTCATTCACCCCCCCTGGTCGCCATTTCCGGTCCAACAGAGTTTGAAGTGACCACATTCAAACAAAAAGGTACTAAGTTACCAGTTTTCAGACTCTGAATTAGTAGAGTCGAAGACATTTTCGAGGTCTTTAGTGACCACTATTGGACTTGGTCAATCTTTAATATGATAAGGGGCTCTAAGCCTCCAAAATTGTACTCCTGACTAACGTTATCTTCGTTGCGCGTAACCACCTTCAACCAAATTTCAGAGTTGCTTACACCCAAAGAGGGGCTGGGAAGTAGGGAGACAATTTTGAAATTTTAATTTTTATCATTCAAACAGATTACATTACATCATGAAAAATCTGTATCTATACCAAGAAGATACAGATTACCCTCTTCCCTTCTTTCGAATCTTGGCAGTCCTTTTGCTCTTGCTGAAGTTTGGCCCAGGTCCGAAGTCGTTCGGGGCTTCTTTCCCAGCTGCGAAGTCATTCTGGGCTCTTTTCTACTTGCTCTTTAGCAGTACTTTCTTCTTTGGACCACTCAATGTCCTCAGAAGATGAAGTTTCTAAGCTAATTTCCTTTTCCTCCTTTTTAATATAAGTTAATATTTCTTTATATATATCGGGTATAACTTCACCGGAGCTTCCCTGAGGAATTGAAAAATGAGGGCGCTTGTGAGGTCTTAGAGCTTCGAAGGTAGCCCATTGCAGGCGAAGCTCTTCGTTAATCTCTAGCACTTCGAGATCATCAAAAAAAGGTTGGAAAGCCTAAAAACATTTCCAAATAAGTCTTTTCATTCATAAAAGGGTAAAAACATAAGTTTTTACATAATTGGGGCCCTAAGGGGAACTAAACCTTCGGGTCCGGAGGAGGCCATCTAGTCGAAGGCTGCGACCGCGCTTGATTTTGGCGAAGTACTGCATCAATCCATGTCTTGATTGCCGATTGACCTTCAGCTCTCCAAGATGGTTGGAAGGCTTCCCAAGCCGCAGCCACATCGATGGAAGGAGTTAGGAGCCGGTCGTCGCCAAAGTTGACAGGGGCTGCCTCCGGTTCTGGTGCTACAGATAGCCCTAGATCCTCATAGTAGCGACACACTTCGAGAGCAGCTACTTGGTCGGAGATCTCTCCGTACCTAATACCCGCTGTCTTAATAGTCTTCGCTGCTGTTTGGATCATTTTCAGTCTTCGCAGTAGAGGGACATCGCCAGTCGAAGATAAGGTCTAGGAAGTGACAAAGTACTCCAAGACACCCCGAAGGTTGTCCATGGTATCTGAGGCTACCTTTTCACACTTTATCTTGTCTTCGGACAAAGCATTCTTCAACGAAGACAACTCATCTGTCAAAGACGCGCGTCTAGCTGCCTCCGTAATCAAAGAATTTTTCTGCCCGAGCAAGTTGTTGGCCTCCTCCATCAACTTCAGCTGCTCTTCACACAGCTTGACCAGCTCACCTCCCGCAGTTGCTTGCTCCCTCCGCAGCTTTTCCACTTCAGCCTGAAGCACGATCTGTTCAGCTTTGAGCTTGTTATTGGCAGCCTCCAAGCTAATCCTTGCTTTTCGTTCTGCGGCCACCATCTCTTCCAGGCTAGAGGTCCGAACCTCGGAGCTAACAAGACTCCCCTAAAGAGCCATTATCTTCTCGTTGAGTCGGTTGCACACTCTCTCAGTTGATACAGCCGCATCTCGAGCTAGGACTATTTGCTGCGAAGAGAGAAAAAGAGCAATGTAAGTAAATTATTTACATATGTTTGAATTAACTCTGTTGTTGCAGATACTTCATACCTGATAGGCTGCCCGATCCAAAGCTGCGTCCAACTCCGACCCCTCGGCTTCCCCGACAATGGAAACCAAGTTCGTCTCCCCAACCTCATGACTAGCCCGAGCCAAAGGCTCTAGCAAAGTCCGAAGTCCAGTCCTTCGCTCCAGAAAATGAGCTAGGAGGGGGAGCCTAGACAAGGCATTTTGATCGTCTTCGTTCAGAGATGGGTTGGAGCGCAGCGAGGCGTCTTCGAAGGCTTCCGTGGATTAGCCTCCCTCCGTGGATTGGCCTCCATCTGTAAACTCCGACGGAGTCCACCATGGAACCGGAGTAGGCAAAGGTCCCCCCTAACCTTTACCTTTCCTAGGACCCATTTTCATGGCTACCTCCGGAATTGGCTTTAGAGACTCGGCAGCCTCCGGCGCAACCTTTGTAGCAGGGGTCACCTCCATGGGAGTCGATCCTGTAAAAGCCAAAGGTATTCGATATTGCATAAATTTTGCAGGAAACAAAAAGAACGAAAAATAAAAGGTACTCTGCTGAAGTTTACCTTCAACATCCTGCTGTGGAATGAGCACGGGACTGCTCGGAGGCTCGAACATCTCATCAAAGTCCTCTTCGGTCTCTGGTCTTGGAACCACAGGATTAGCTTCCAAGACTTCCCCGACAACTGCAGCTATCACTTCGTCCGAGGGCGAGACTTGGGCATCCACTGTCTCGACTCCGCCTTCTTCCGCAGTGGGGGCTTCTTGACCAGGCAGGACATTTTGAGTCTCTGCCTATTCGGGGTTGTCTCTAGTGACGGTTGCCGCCACCACTTCATCTTGAGCGGGGACTTCAGCCCCCATTCGTGATTCCTCATCACCTATTAGAAGGGCTTCGAACTCCCTTCCCATTTGTATGTTGGCTTCATCTTTAGATGACTCCGAAGACGAAGTAGAGGATTTGGCAGGAGCCAGTGCCTTCGGCTTCCGAGCCACTTTCTTCACGGGCATTTTGGTCAGCGTTGAGGTCCCCGCTTCGGCTTTCCTCTTCTTAGGGGCTTGTTCAGAGGTGTCCCAGTCTAGAAGAGGGAGAGCTTCAGCTCCGAGTACGCTCCATACCCGGTTGAATTGCTCCCAACTACCAACCAACCTAACCCTCCACTCCTTTTCGGCGAGCGTAGGAGCTTCGAGGATCTTCTCCGAAGTCCG